>WYDE02199025.1:0-10364 GCA_009867175.2 Adela reaumurella | reverse complement strand
AACGAGTCAATATGTGAAAATCTGTTATTGGTTTACGATTAGACATTAAGAAAATTTGTAATTGTAAAAATTATATTTATGTAAACTGTTGGTTTTCCGTATAAAATAAAAATAAAATTTGTAAGTTTTTTTTAAGGTACAGAATTAAACTGGAAGTCGGAGGTTCTATAAAAATCCAGGAGTTCCATGAGAAGTCGCGACCTCTTCCTCCATCTTTTACGCATACACTTCATTTACTAAAATAGTATACGCAAACACTTAAATTTAATAATTTTTTTTTTTTTTTTTTAACAAGACACCGTCAAAATTATATTTATTTGTGCCCTAAAATAGACCTATTTTGCAATAATATGTTTATTTTGTTCTTCCTACACTCCTTATTTCATCAATGTCTAACACTTTTTTGATGAATTGCACTGCTACCCTTAACAAATACCTAAATAAAGTCTGTGCCTCAGAAACGAAAACTACTAAGACTACTACTAAACTACAGGCGTTCCCCAAGGCTCTGTGTGTCTACCGGCTTAATATCACGTGACTGTGTGAAGAGACTACTCCACGATTACAACCAATCAGACTGGCCGTGTCGAGTGTGTTAACGCTTACGATTGGTTGAAATCCCTTCACTCACTCATGTGATGTTAGCACGGTAGTCGCACTGTACTGTCGAGAACTCTTCCTCTTACACATCAAATGCTTGCTGGACGAATACACAGTGGCATATGCTGACGACAGAGCCGTGACCCGTAGTTACACATCCGGTGGATGTCATGTGGATGCGGAGAGAGACATGCTTGTATCCAACACACAAAGGGTTGCTGACTGGCGTGAATCCAATATCCTCAGGTTTAATGCCTTGAAAAAGGAATGCCATTCCTGTTCTCCGCAAAAAAAAAACGAATTCAAGCACACGCCCGCTTTCCTTGGACAGCAGGTCGAGGTCCTACTCGGAGTGAACCTGTCTCCGGACAAAACCAAAAACATATCGCTACTTCACTGCGCACCAATGTCTAAAACTATAGATTATAAGGCCTAAGTGAGGTCACCAACGCTTTCAACTATATAAGGCCAAAGTAAGGTATGGATGGAGAACTGCGGTCACCAGTAGAATGACTTTTCACAATGCTGCCTTTCGGCGTTAGACGCGATAGAGGGTAAAGCTAGGTGTCGAAGGTGTACGCCCCATTAATTTCTCGGCGTCGCCTAATTCTAAAATGTGGAATCAACTCCCTACGGAGACTTATTTAGTTCCCCTAACGTTGGTGCCTTCAAGAGTAGGGTCAAGAAGCATATTAGCAGCATAGTCGGCGTTGGTGTTCGACCACGCTCTGCAAGCACCGAACTCAAATGCTGACCGATCGTATGGGGTGAGAAGAGAGGTCAAATGTCTGAGTAGTCATGTAAAATCAGACACCAAGATCATACCCATTAATACTCGGGAACCATTGAACCGATCTAGATACACTTTATTTCTATGAATGAATGCTTAATTGCCGACGAGGTGAGCAGAAAAGATGTCAGGGAAAAAACAGAAATAACTATATAAATTCGATTATTACTCCAAAACCACTGAACCGATTTTAATATCTACAGTTAATTTCTACGTACGGATTCACTCATCACGCTTAATATCCCATGATGTGAGCAGTGAGATCAAATGTAAAAGATATCAGGGAAAAGCAGAGAGTACCTAAACCAATTCAATTATGTATTACTCTTAAACCACTGAACCAATTTTAGCATCTGTAGTTCATTTCTGAATATAGCTTAATTCATGCCATCTAGTATAGATTACTTACTATCACGCTTAATAGCCTACGAGGTGAGCAGAGAGGTCAAACGTAACAGTGGTCAGGGGAAAGCAGAAGTAGCACTAGATCAATTAGATTATTACAAAGGAACCACTGAACCGATTTTAATATCTACATTTATCTGTAATTATAGCTGAATTTATTCCATCTCTTATAGATTACTAAGATCACGCGTATGGGCCTACGAGGTGATCCGATCGGTCAAATGAAAAACATATCAGGGAATAGCGCAGAACCTAGATCAATTCGATTATTTAGATCAATTCGATTATTTCTCTGGAATCACTGAACTGATTTTAATATCTACTTACATTTTATTTCTACATATAACTTAATTTATTCCATCTATTATACATTACTTACTATTACGCTTAATGGCCCATGAGGTGAACAGAATGATCAAATGTAACAGTGGTCAAGGGAAAGCAGAAGTACCTAGATAAATTCGATTATTACTCGAAAACAACTGAATCGATTTTGATATCTACATTTTATTCCTACAATAGCTTAATTCATTCAATTTCTTATAGGATTGATAACTATCACGCATATGGGAGAAAGAGGTTAGCAAGTAAGTCAAATGAAAATATGTCGTGGAAAAACTGAAGTATGAACATCAATTCGATTATTACTCGAGAACCACTGAACCGATTTTAATGTCTAGGTTTTATTTCTTCAAAGCTTAATTCATTCCATTTCTTATTTATTACTAACTATCACGATTAAAATAGCCTGCAAGGTGAGCAGATAGGTCAAATGAAAAAAAAAAAATCAGGGAAAAGCAGAAGTACCTAGATACATTCGATTACTGCTAGGGAACCACTGAAGCAATTTAAATTTCTACATTTTATTTCTATACATAGCTTCATTGATTTCGTCTATTATTGTATGTATAGATTACTATCACGCTTAATGGCCGACGGGATGAGCAGAGAAGATGAGCAAGTCAAATGTAATAGTATTTTCAGGGGAAAGCAGTAGTACCTAGATAAATTCGATTTTAACTCGAGAACCAATGAACAGATTTTAATACTTACCTATTATTTCTTGAATGTGTAATTACGTTGAATGATCTAGTAGGTGAGCAGTGAGAATTTTAAGCTAGATTAATTAAACAACTAACACTTTAATCTTCTGACTTAGAGCTCTCCATCAAGCGACTAATAACCAAAGCAAGCAAAGGACTGAAGAAAATAATATACCTATTTATCCTCAAGTTAGATAAGCCTATTCTTGGAAGAATAATGATGAAAAATTATGTTATTTTTATGTTAATCTCGGTTCAGTCGGGTTCGGGCACTATCAAGACTTTTATTGTGTTAATTTTTAAACATTTACTCCTTATCGAAGCTAAGTTATGTTTTTACGAAAGTTATCGAAGCCAGACTAAATTTTTACATAATCATATTGTTATAAGTTGATTACTTAATTACTCAGTAATTTTGATTGTTCTTTTAATTGTACGGAAGTAAAATTAGGTAGGTACTAAAATTTTAAGTAATTACACATATTAAGTAATTACAAATACACAAGAATTTATTTTAATCCATTAATTAATTTTTCCAAATGTTACACATGACCATGACAATTGTGAAATGTTTTATGGAATTAAATACTCACCGATTTACAGGTAGGTAATTGTGATTAATCAGTTTGTACATAAATACCCCTGAAACATACGTACCCAAATAAATATTCATTTTTATAACTATTGGAAAAAATATTTATTTTTTTTTATCAAAGATATTTATTCAGAAAACACACTATTTAAAATACATAACCAAAAGAAATGAGAAGTCAATTAAACTAGAAATTAACTATCAAAACTATCTATAAAAAATGTCCCTAGAACACTAGCCTCGTTTCCCCGCTGGAGAGCAAGGCTTATTCGCTGCGCAAAGCAGACCCCCGATTGTGGAAAAATAAATAAATTTAATATCATTAAAATGTCATCGCGTGTTATTTCACGAAAGTAATATGGACACTAAGATAAATACTTGTTTAAAATTACTAATACATTTGTTATGAAAGGGCGTACCAAAAAGTATTGTTAAATAGACAATGTTTTTATCAATCATTTCTCTTGGTTCAACCAACTCGTACACTTGGTTACTTTGACAAAGCGTTTTGGTAGGCTCACATTTAAAAATATTTTTTTCTCAGTTGAGGTTTGAGTTGTGGTCTCGGTCTCAGGAACGAAAGATTAACTATCGCTTCTCAGCGATTTTTTCTTCTTTAATAACTACTGCGTTGGCACAGGCTTCTATCATATTATATGAGAGGAGTCAGTTATCAAATTCCGCAGTTGCCAACTGGCTTGAAAGTGGGTTTCCTTACGGTTTTTTTACTTCTTAAGGCGATCCCTAAACCTTAAACCTAAAATTATTATTACTTTTTATTAAATTATGAGCGAGGCAATAAAGTTCGGAATTTTTAGTGAACTTACTGGATGATTATTATTTCATGGAGCAAGTAGAACATAGTTTCGTTGAAATTTTATAAAAAGGTTACATTATGGTTCGCCTGGTTACTTTTATTTACACAATGACAATGGCTGTTAACAACTATACATTTTTGGATGTTTTGCTCATAAATAAAAAGAAACGTATTTAGCTTAGACCCTTTTTTAAATGACGAGTCGTGCTGCGAACACTTGCCTTAAAATTATGAAGTACCTACGCGGATTTCTTCTTTTTAAAATTCTGGAGAAATAATGATTAGGCTCTCAGTGGAGTTCGAACCCGGACCTACCGCTTGGAAAGCGTGCTCTCGACCGGTCGGCTAATCTGACACCCTCAGCCCAGCAATACATAACTTCATTGCTGTCAGAGCAAGGAACCCACCAGGCTCACTCATTCGCGTGATAGTCAGTTTCCTTTATTATTCAGTTGTTTACACTCAGATATCACTTCAACTTTGCCCTGCGCGATTGGACAATCTTGGCCGGGAACGTTGGCTGATGAATGTCAAAGCCAGGCGGTTAATAAACGTGGTGTCGAGGCCTTATCTGCAGTTGCCATGCGCCGTTGGTCCAAGGGAAATCTTCTGCGAACGATGAGGTATATGCTGTTGGTTTTTTACGGAATTTGGGCGAATTTTCTCTGAAAGTTTTGGAAAGTTGAGGTGAATATATAAATAATGTAGAACTTAGGATTGTGTGGCGCACTAGTTAATTTTATTTAAAAATAACGGTCACGAGCAATTCAGAGGTCCGTGGCGAACACACAATACAAGGAGTTAACTGAATAGGTAGGTACTACTTGAAAGTGATTCATTCGTTTTTTCTCATAAAATTTTTAAATACCTGCTGTCAAAATTTATGTAAAAATAAAAAAGATTGCATCCACCTCTCCCAATCAAAATAAATAAAAAGAAAAATTGCGCCCAAAACAGTTATTTTATGAAAATGCTTTCAGATGTAGAACTGTCTCCAGTTCTACACTCTCCATTACAATCTCCTCCATAGGTTTGTTTAAAAACGTCTAACCGATAGCTTAACATTCTGTATAATCTATATATATGTAGGTATATATTTCTATACGAATACGTGAACTAGTGTTACGTAAAAGCTAACGAAATAATAACGGATCTCACAAAAATTTAAAGCACATAATGCACTAAAACAGTGATCATTCAGTCAAGTTTGTAAAAACAAAAGGAAGCCCCTCGATCAGCGATCACTCGTTCGTGTACTAAGTGGAAACGGTTTTAGAGAGCTCCAATTGGAAGGAAGTTCCAATTACATGATTGTCCATGTTTACCGATGCCGACCGCTTGGACACGCCTTTGAAAACTTCCAGAACAATACGACAAATGTCGTGTCTGTAGGTCCACATGAGAAGATCCTTAAATTTTGACGTGACAGCGTCTTACATCTCACTCGATATATCACCCGGTCGGGGAGTCATGCATGTTTACCAAACTGACACGGGTCTTATAAACGCTGCACAGTCGATAGAACGAAAAGGGGCCAAAAAATAACAATTTTTTTTATACCTCCCTGAGGAGGACAGCAAGAAAATTAGTTGAAGTGTCATTCGATAGATCGATTCATGATCTCAAATGCACTTTGTCAGAGTTCTGACGTCTGAAGCCGGGCAAGGGACAGCGAAAAGGATTTTCTTAACAGCAGATTTTATTAATGATCATTTCCATCAAAGTCAGGCTTGCCAACTCTCCTAATTTAGGAAGGAGAGCTTTTTTTACTGGTATGCGTCCTTCCATCTTCCTTGTCATGGAAAAGGGCTGAAAAAGTTCTTTTTCGATAAATTATTGTTACTCGTATGTTTCTAAAATTTGCGGGCTCGCTACGCGCGCGCTTTACTGTTTACATTATGGTTTTTTAATTTACTTTCAAAAGAGCCACACTTCACGATTTCACTTACATACTTCTACTTCATAAACAATTATGCGGGTTTGCTTCATTTGTCCAATATTATTTACGTCCCTCACTTTGCTTCTCTTCAAAGGCCCTACCCCTGACGTGTGGCATACTTTTAACCATATTTCATAAAAATTTGTTGTTTCGCAATATGTTGTTTTGTTTTGTATAAAATAATATTACGTAGTAAATCTGTATAGATTATTTGTATTTTTTATTTTATTGCTTATAATTTATAACGTTCTTTTAACAATATCAAAATCTTAAATTATTTTTGCTACAATAATACAATACAACATTAAATATAATTGAGTTCAGCAGTTTACATTGTTTGCGTCCTTTCTTGTCCCTAAAATTAGTTGACCACCCAGCTCACAGGCAACAGACCGACAACGTTGCGACTCAGAAAACACCTACGATCGAGTGACTTTACATTCAACCACATTTTTGCAAGTTATCACTGCAAATTCCCCCCAATAATCAGATAATGACAAAAGGAGACGAGTGCTCGAATGAATACAACTTCAGACAAACGTATGTAGCTTCGGACGTCACATAGATAGATGGACCGGCTACTTTAAAAAGGTTAGGTTCTGGATGAGCGAAGGATGGTGTGTGGTGACTTGATTTAGAGAAGCCTACATCTATCAATGGATAGATGGATAAATGATCATATATTTAATATGAATGCGTAATCTCCCCGATGAAATACACAGGGTCAGCGTAACAAAGATTGTCACTAGGTATATAAATGGCTCTTTGAATATAGAATAAAATATAGTAATCCAATCATAGAGCGCGTTGATTATTGAATATTTTAATAGTGTGTTTGTTCCTGATATTCACATTAATTTAATAAATCTGTTTGCTGAAATATCGAATGACATAAACGGAAACTGTTAATACTTGGACAAGGAAAGAGAAAGGAATTCTTAGATGGTTTATACATATGGAAAGAATAGATGATGAGAGAATGATCACACAAATATATGAAGCTAATGTGAAAGGAGTTCCCCGTAAAATGAAAGATAGAACGGCGCCGCCATAGGCGAATATACCAGAACCAAAAAGGACAAGCTTCCCGCGGCACATCCACGACGACACACATGGTTGATTTTTATGTGGTATAAAAAACCTCACCCACGCGGGCCGACGAAGGAAATGTGCACAGGACGCTCGCCGCATTACCTCGTTGTATTTCCAAGCTAATGCGTTGGCAAAGGTAGGCCCCTACTTGCTTAGCCCCGTACACTTCCACCAGACGCCTACCTAACTCCTTAGAAAGGATCAAAGGAATTTGGCTTCCCTTTTCCAGACCACAGGTCTCCCCGGCAAAGTCGACCACTTTATTATTTTGACTAAGGTCCAAATATGAGTTATGTTATGTTTTTTAACGCCGCTGTCTCAGCAGCAGCGCCTATTTTTTCTTGCATGGGAACAAGGGAACGTGCTTCAATGGACCTAATATGTATAAAATGTTGACAATGTCCTTTAAATATTAAATAAAAAAAAAACATCATGAATATACATAGTTCTTAAGGATGTTTTCTAACACTGAACATTTCCAGAGAATCTACATGACAGACATGACAATCAGTAAACAAGAGTGTAATAAATATTGATGTTATTTATTCTACTGTTGATCACATTGTAAACAACACGCATTGTTGATTCACGTTATATCTACATATTTATTATCTTAACGGCCAAAGGACAGTGCTCTGTAAATTTCCTTTAACAATTAGCCTATATCCTATATCCTAAAAATATTTTTTAGGATATTTAAATAATTAAACATACCTACTCTTTTCCGATTGCGGACTTATTGGAAGAGACAACTCTTCCAGTCATCCTATATACACTAGAACACATTCACATTGCCAGTGCTTAGGTTTTGTCACGGTGTTTTTCTTCACCGGGGTGCTTTGCAATTTTACACATACATTTTAGGCGACTTTTTAAAATCCGGAGAACTGTACGCATACCTGATTGTGAAATCACGACCTCTCGATTAAGAGGCGTGCATTTAGCAGCTACGCCGCATCCAAATTCGATGTTCTACTGATATCAAAAACCAATCATCTAAATGTTTGTATTACTTGTAAGAACACCTAAAAAACGGTGTTTTATTTATTTTTGGACGATAACATTTAAAATTTCGTATATATTATGCAAACAGTCCGGTGACCGAAAACCGCCCATGACGGCACCTCTCAATATTTCTTTTGGAATCGCACACGTTTGTGTTCATTGTGTTCACGTTTTATATGACTTTCTCGACTGATGAAGTTACAGTCACCCGTTCTAGTGTTTTGGGGCGAAGTTTTAATTATTAAATAAATGGATTTTTTTATAATTATTTTTTTTAAGATTTTTTTATTGTGAAGTGCATAGTAATGAAAGGAATATTTTGAAACACATTTTAAAATTGCGTAGAATTACCTATTGTACTGTACTATTGAAAAAATTATGGCAACTCACAAACCACTACTTTAAACATTTTGCCAATAATCATAATACTCTTAACGAGAGTTCAGGTCAACATGTCTGGTCCTAAAGGACATCTCAATCCAATGTCAGTAGATATCAAGAGCTCTAATTTCCTCCATACCGAAGTATCTCTTGTAGATGATGAAACGGTGAAGACACAAGGGGGAGCCAGATCCACTCGATCACGGAACGCACCCATTACGTCCTGTTAATATAAATTGAGTGCCAGCAGTCATGCCGACAGACATAGTTACACCAGACATGTGACACTACTTGCAGGGGGGTTTACATTGCAGCATCATGTAAGGTGTCCCAAATTGAAAACACATACATATTGCAGTTGAATTTTAAATATAACATAAATGTATGGACGTTAGGTTTAGAACACAACACGTGGTAACGTCTACCTCGACTTTCTTGGCAAAAGGGTGAACATTTTAAGCAATATTCAATCTCATTTTGGCATAACTATGGATTAATTTCGTCAAGAACTCGTCGAATGCTGATTTTTTGCATACACCTTTCCATTCACAAAACCCTAAAAGAAAAAGGTCCAATGGTGACAGATAACACGATCTTGGTGGCCAGTTATCTTCTCCCCGTCGTGAGATTAGACTCCATGCAAACTCATCTGCAATAACTGCTTTGTTCGGGTATGTATGTAACCAAATTTCATCAACGTCAATTTAAAAAAAAAAATCAGTTAAAATCAGTAGAAGAGCATCGGCGATAGTGTGCCACCTTACGCAGTATCCGTTGTATTTACGAGTAGTTACAGGTCTTTTTTAGTTTTGAATTAACACTTTCGCTTTACGGTGAGGTTTAAAACATGTTTAAACTTTAACAAGTATTTACATAGTTAAAGCTCCCTTGAACTATTTGAAATTTCTGAGAACTTAGTTTTCAATGCAGTCAAAAGCTATGATTTAGTCACTTAACTCAGGTAAATCAGAATTTCATCATAACGTTTCCTCCAAAAATATGTCAATTTCCCATTATTACAAAACCATTAGTTTTATTGTTAATGTAATTTGTCTTCTGGCTATATATTAAATAAAGTATATAAGCATTAACTAATAATAAAAAGACATTCGTTATTTTAACACGTTTTTATTATTGTGTTATCCGTGAAGTTGATAACGAGATCTTGACCCCACGGGTTAAGATTTCTTCCCGGATCTAACTGATGTTGTTACATATTCTTCGATAATTTGCAACGGCGCGCTATCTGATGAAAAAATATGTTTTAATTATTTAATTAACTTATCTTATTATTTATATGTAGCATTATGTTATGGTATTTCGTCTTATGTATTTCTTTATTGTGAAACCTTATTTATATGGTAAATTTTTACATATACAAATCAAATTGTTTGTCTTAACAATTGAAATCTGTGATAATAAGTTTTATACATATTACTTACACATTTATTATTATAGTTAAAAAAATATATATATAATAAGATTAAACATAAAAATAATGAAAGTGTGTATAACCCGCGCGGATAAAGAATAGATCTTTATTTTTCATTTTGTGGGCTATATCTTTCGTCATTACTCAATGATACTGTTTTTGTTATGACAGTTTGAATTAGAAAAATAATCAGCTTTCTCCATGATAGTTTTCTATTTCTGTTTTTGCACTTAGATTAGCATGAGAAGCTTTTAAACTCAATTCCCAA
>WYDE02199024.1:0-16406 GCA_009867175.2 Adela reaumurella | reverse complement strand
GCCGGAGGCAATCTCTTCCAGTCAACTTTTATACACTACAACACATTCGTATTGTTAGTATATAGGTTTCCTCACGGGGTTTTCCTTCACCGGGGTGCATTGTAATTTTGCACACAAATTTTAACCGAGATTTTAAAATTACCAGGTATCGAACCCACGACCTCTCGGGTAAGAGGTGCGCGCTAACCAACTAGGCTACTCTGCAACCCGACTTATATACCGAGTCCGCCATTATTGCTACTGGAAATTGCTAAGTTGCTGCCAAAATAAGTTTGTGTATATGCAATCTTGTGATTTCGAAACACAACGCCTATTCTATGTGCAGCTTAAAATCGATTACTATAGACCGGCAGAGATACTACCCGCAGAAGTATGTGTGGTGTGGAGTCCAATGAAAGGCAAATTGAGAAATTATGAAGTGCAAGACCGTTGTTGTCTGAAAGAAGATATAGTGACAAGGATTGAGAAAGGAATGCTTTGGTGGTTCGGGCATGCTGGAAGAAAGGATAATAGAAGACTAACGAAAGAAATTATTGGAGCGAATGTGAGTGGAAGAGTAGGGAAGCGTCGCCCTAGACGCACGTACATAGAACAGATAGAACAGGTTCCCAAATAAGGGAAAGTGTGCAGTACCCGTAACAGACGAGACATACCTACATACATACATAAGAATATTATGAGAGTGCAAGAAGCGGCAGAGGGTATTTCAGGATAGTGACACGTGGAGATCCGTTGTCATGCCTACCCCATTGGGAAACAAGCGTGTCACTATGTATGTGTATAGACAGGCCTCTAGGCGGACTGATAGTCGACTGCGCATAGAACAGAGAGCTTTAGAGAATGATAGCTGTTGCCAGGAAGTGAAAACTTTTTAGTTCCGAATTAATTAATTTCTACTCTTTCGCATTAAAACACGCACATGCAGGTACAATGTAGGTACAGTAACTGTACCTACCCATTTTTGAAGATTTGTCCGTGCAACGAAGTCGAATTTTATTCCTTCCGCTTTTTAATGTATTATTTATGAAATTATCATCACGTGTTCAGCGACTGCAAAATCTGCATTCGCGATTTCTATCTCATAATAAGAGGAATAAATCTTATGAACTTATAATTTAATATGACATTTTATATGCTAATGTAAATCTAACATTGTTACATCAGCCACCCATATTTTTTCCTTTATAGTTGCATTTACATATTCTTTTTGATTTCCTATCATTGAATGTGTTCAGAGTGTCATTATTATTGAAATCCTGTTTATAAGATCACGGAATTATACTTCTTCATGTGCCTCTCAAGCGGGAGGTGCTGGCTCAATCCACACTGGGAGCCCAATATTTATAACTTTAGAATTTGTGCTAAAATGTCTTCTGACACTCCGGTGAAGGAAAAAATCGTCTGGAAACCCACTTCCAATCCGGCTGGTCACCGTGGAAATTTATAACTAAATTCTGTCATATCATGTAAATAAGTGAGGCCAGTAACCAGCAGTGGGGCGAATGAAATGGCTGCAAAGGAAGGAAGAATGTGAGTGAGGTCTAGTACTTTCTCATTCAACCAACTGCCAGCCACCTTTATTCGGGTTTTCAGTTATTGTATTTAGCTGGAACTTTTATAATTTTGTTTATCTGTGTTTATACATATTCCATATACATATAATAATTTTATTTAGTTTATAAATATAAAGTTGTTTATTGTTTCAGCACTTGATGGCAGGTTGGTGGAGAGACTACAGTCTGTCGTGTCAGCCTGTTGACTACAGCGACAGTGACAAGGCCAGGCGGGTCAGTATTATATTCTCTCGTATTTCTTCTCCTTTATTTTCTTTTCTTTTTCACTGCATGCATCATTCGTGTCATGACTAGCACGTTTCTCTCTAGCGCCTCATGTGATAAGCAATCGTATCATTACTATACAGCACTGAAGGCATCTTGAGTCTCCAACATGCTCAGGCATGTATCATGCAACAGGATCTTTAAAATTTCACAAGTTAAATGTATAACCAAAACCTCAGAGGAATTTTTTTTTTTTTTCATAAAAAAATTAATAATTTAATTTCGTCTTATCACAAGAACCGTCATAATATTGATTCCAGTCTCGCACTCTTTCAGCTTGCTATAGACAGACAATGTTTTTATGTGTAGGCTAATCAAGCGTGGCGACATTACACGGCCTGCTTCACACCTCATGAATTACATATAAAACTCATACAAGTTATGAAAATATTCCCCACAGCTTGATATCTCCTCAATGTCATTTGGAACAAAAATTTACATTTATTGCTCTTGTCATATTCACTTCCCGCTCGTCTTATTATATCCAGAAATTTTCGGCTCGCTTTAAAATCGTAAAACGAAAATCATATACGAACAGTCAACCAGAAATTTCTACTTGCTAATATTAAACCACTGCAATCAGTTTCTAATTCAATAAAAACCACTCTAAGACTAACAGCATAAAACTGAAAGTCGTTGTCATCTTTTAACACAATAACGATATATTCGAAGCTCTTATTGACTTTCTACGTCTACGTCATTGAAAACACAAACTTGATCTTTGATAATAGAGCTCAAATTTCACTAATAGACTAACCTGTGTCATCAATTTATGAGTGTTAAATTTTACGTTATGTTAGTTATACATTAAGAGTTGTGTTGGTTTAGTCTAGACATCTCTCGGATTTCAATGGCACAGCAGGTTCCATTGCGAGTTTTGAGCGCTTCTCATCATTCAGCCTAGTATCATGCAAGGAAGAAAGTTGCTTTCCAGGGAAATATTTAAATTAAAAATAAATATTAATTGCCTGCCAAGACATCTCATTCATTATGTATATCCTAACAAGTCTAGAAAATAAAATTATACTATCTCGACTTTTTTAAAATCTCTGTATAATTAATGAGAAGCTTTCATAATTAATATTAAATAATGAACATGTGTTGTTACTTTAAATATTTGTGTTAATCTCAAAGACTGAAAACGCTCATTGAGCAAAAAAAACGTGTCATTAATTTATGACAATTAGTAAAATCTATGGGCTGTGAGCAAATATGTTGCCGCGGACTCATCTAGAAATAAATAAGAAATAAGTAAATGTCCTGCGAGCTTTTTAAGCCGTTCCATATACTACTTACTATGACTAATGGCGGGACTTGTTGTCTCACCCTGTCTGGACGTGCGTAGTTATTCGTTGTCCACAAATACAAATTTTAATGTTGTCAATGCTATCAGATCGCCAAAAATACATTCGCAACTGGCTATGGCGTTATAATAAGCCTTGTTTCACTTTCTAAGCATAACTTATGCATTTATGCATAATATTGTATTTGTTAAGATTTGCAAGTAAATAAGTGAATAGATGAATTAATAGCATTATCTATAAATAATCACACACATAAAATTTGCTGGTTATACGGTTGGATTTTCTTACAGCTAATAAACAAAAGAAAACTATGTATGTTGAGAATAATACGGATTAAAAATTTATTAAAGCCATTAGACATTAATTCAGACGTTTTCGCCATTTAATTAATGTGATTAATTAATTATCAAATATTATTAAATAGGTAAGTAAAAATCAAATAAATAGTTATTTAAGTTAAAAAAAATAGGTAATAATTAGTTATACAAATGAATAGAAAAATGTGTTATTATTTTAAGAGAGTATTTACATATAGAGCGACTACGTTATCTTTTTAGTTCGGACATTTTCTACAAAAAAAAAACTATCCTCTCTTTGATTGTTTTTTTATGTTTTAATTAATTGTCAGCATATTAAAAGTTACTATCCTTCCCACCTCTCTTGGCGATCACACAGACGCTCCCATCTACTACTTATAATAGTTTCTAGAACCAGGACTAGTAGAACCTAAAATTAAAATTAGACCCATGTCGCAATTAGGGGTCATTCCGAATGTAGTCAATTTTAAAAAGATTTATGAAATTCGTTATGCAGCTATGTACATTTTTCTTTCAAAGCTTGCAAAACAAAGTTTTCATCTATACACGTTCGTTTTCAAACTAGTACACATTATATTGTTTTCATACTTAAAAAAAAACAACTATTGACATAATCGTAAATATTACTGCAAGGGATAAATCCACCTTTGCCCCACAAGTAGATAAATTACCTAATGTACTGTTTAGCTCTATATTTTTTTAGGGCAATAAAGAATATCTATCTATCTATTCTACCTAAATATTATCATTTTAATAGATAAAGCTGCGTGTATTTGGAAATAAGTTTAAAAGTAAAAATTACATAATGTGCTCCTCTATTACGCTTCGTTATACAATATATATTTTAGAATGATTACATTTCTAAAGAAAAATATAAGTTAGCTCTCCGATTTCGACGCAATCTTTCGTACAAATTGGTGTGGCGGCGAATCGCGCTGGATCTGCAGTAATAGTCGCGCGAATTCAAACCGGACGCTTGGAGGAGAGGATATGCGCGAACATTACTTCACAGGGAAATATTTACGTTTACGTTTTAAATATTTACGTACAATTATATTAGACGTACGAATATATTAGCACAATCTGTCGAACAAAGACGTCGCAAAAAAAAGGTGACAATCATCGGTTTCGTCATCAGTGGAATGTTCGTTGAGTGTGAATGTGGAATAGTTATACCTACGACTATACAAACTTTCTTACTTACTCCATACAAAAACGGAACTTGACTCGCGATCGGCTCAGCCCACTTCTGACGCGAATACACTCGTACTTCAGAATATAAAATCGAAAGTCGTGAAAGCAGATATTATGTACATAGGTGAAGTGTTTCTTTTGGATGTCACGCTTGCCATTTTCATGTTTAAAGCTGTTTCGCGATTACCTAAAGGTTCGGGTTTACAAAGTGGATAAATTGATTAAGTTTATTAGTATTTTGAAGGTTACGAAACCTATCGCTAATTTTGTGAGAAACAGGTATTGGTGAAGTTATGTCACCATTTTTAGATATTATGTCACTTACTTTGAGTTGTGTAAAAGACATAGTTAATGCGATTTTATTCTTGTTGTCATAATGTTTGAGCATCAAAAAAGTTAGACCAAAAAGAAATAAAGTAACTTGATTTGTAAATAGATAAATGTTTTTTTTTTAAATAGTTCTGCATGTTTTTGCGTTAGTCAGATTTGGAACATTTTTGTTTCTGATTTTTTTATACAGTTATATTTTTTTTTATTTTTAGTTTCACAAAAATATCATATTTTAGTTCTAAATTTTTTTAAAGGGCATATACAATCAGCAATTTTTTTTAATCAATTTTATCATACGTTTTTAAAAATAGAAAAAGGACGACACAAATTTAAAAAATACATTTAATTCGTTATTTATTATGGCCGAGGATATTTATTTTTAAGAATATCCTAAAGGCAATATCATTTCCAAAACATGATTTGCGACACCTTTCTCATACATATATACATATGTGTTATAATTGTGCATTGGTTATATTAATAAAAATCATTTATATACAACTAGAACATAAGAATTTCAGCCAACTTAGTAGACCCCGTATTAATTAATGTTGTAGCGACGTCTGAAGATGCATCATTTATTTATTATTAAAAATGCACATACATAATTTAAATAATAGCAAAATTTCTCTACAAAATCGCACCTTCACTCGTTCACTCCTTCACTAAATCGATAAATCAGCTGGGAGGCAAATTCTTCGACACATAACAGCTCGTTAACAATGAAGCACCGTCACTATGAAATAACACCTACAGATTAACCATTCTCGACCTAACAGCTTAGATAATAAGTAAAATATATGAGTTTACGTCTTTCACTGTAACGCTGCTTTATAGCATGTTCCGTAGAGGGCCGAGAACTTGAACGACCACTTTCCACTTCAAGACGAAAGTCAAAGTTACAGAGGCTGTCAACTGTTAAACAAGAGACGGATATAATTTTATTGTAATTTCTTTATTATTTTTATTTCTTTATGCCTACTCCATAGGCAGGATACTGCACTCGGATTTGCAGTAAGATTATCATAGCGAAGAATAACGTGCAGGAAAGTACGCTAGGCATTTTTTTTCAAATTCCACACAGTACCTACGTATTTTTACTATTTTTCAAAGCTATTGGAAGTTCATAGTGATTTGAAAATTTCACGGATTAACAGTGGATGTGACTTACATAAGTCGACGTTTCGCCTGCTACGTCACAGGCTTCATCAGGAACCATCGGAGATTCCTGGAGCCGACTTTGTGACCGTGGAAACGTCAACATGAATAAGAGTGTAAACTTGAAAAAATCATTCATATATGAAATTTAATAAATCTCCGTAAATATATTTTTCTACTCCATATATTAAATAATTCAGAATTTAAGATTGGGAAATTCTACGTCTTGCGTGTTTAAACGTTAAGTGATTATGACATCTAAAATGAAAGTGAATAAATAAATATCATTCAAAATAAAACATTATTAAATAAATATATCATAACTCATATAAATAAATAAATAAATAACTCATAAATCATTAAATAACATCAAAAATGTTAGGTGCATACATATATAAATAAATTTAGTTTGCTTATTTGTTAATATTTTTGGCTCACAGCTGTAATTTAAAAATTCTATTCTAGAGGCTGGGCTTAAAATCAGCGGTGCTGGGTCATTCTCGGCTTATCATCACCATATGCTGCGCCCTGACCCTTTTTTTCATAGTTGTTTATATTTATTGTTAGTATTGTTATTTATTATGTATATTTTGTGTTGCAGCCTATGGAAAATAAACAAACATTTCATTTCATTTCATTTAAATGTTTCGTACTGCTCAATTCCACCACATTTCCTCCTATATTCAATAATAGAGGAAAATTGGAGGGGCCTATGTCCAACAATTGACGCAAACACGTTAAGTGAAAAGTTACCACTAAGTACCCATCGTATGTATGTATAATGGATTTTTATTGTATTTTCCCTGATTCTCAAATTACACATGGGAATGCTTGATTTGATATTACATCAAATGGTAAAATCTCATAAAAGGTCTTGACAGTGAAAGCAGCCTAGACGTATTTTGTGCCCAATATACAAATGCTTGAAAATCCCTGTCTGGTTGAACGGAACCTGCTTCATACTTTCTAATTCGCCACTGACCGACTGACTGCGACTACGTGTCTCAGAAGAAACCTGTTCTCACTGCATCAGATGATATGGTCGTGGATTGTTTCCCGTTTCCGATAGACGAATTTGTGTTACAGAATCAATATTATCAACGTCTTCAATCATGAGGTCTTCTACTTTCCACCTTGATTATTTTTGATGATCGTCATTATGACAATTATTGACAAAAGCAAACGCCCAAACAAAAATTACATTTTGAATAACCCGTCAAAATGAATGTTCTAGGTAATCGGATATAACCGTGCTACAGATAAAGATTAGAAAGAGCTTTACAACAAATATACAAAAAGAGCTTCATATATACATACCTATACAAAAATAAAAATACAATACAAAAAATACAAACATGTACAAAATAAATTAATATGGTTAATATTTTGCAAATAATAAAGTTATGCTTTCAAAGGTGCACTAAAAATTTCTTAGTCTGAGTAATTCCAATTATTTTTCGTTCCATTAAATTACTTCATACTTTATTTACACAGAAATATACAACCACAGCCTACATATATTTTATTTTTTTATGCACTTCGCAAAGCAAAATAAGTGGGTGCCGAATTTCGAACAGGAGCTGCGAATGCCCTGAGGGAATGACCGTAATAAAAAAAATATCATGAAATATACTCATATGTTTCATGCATGTGTGATATGTAGGTATACAATGAATCATGTCTGCAGAATATGATATATAAGATAGATTCAAAGCTGACTAAACATTAAAATACTTCCTTGATGTTAATCGCAAAAGCACAAACGGCTTACAATAAAATTTACAATATCTACATCAATACTCTAAAGTGATATTTTCTCAAAAATAAATCGCAAATTGAGGACTCAGCAGAACGTAGCCTGGAGTTTCGGATGTTGGCCGTAACAAACACTAAAATACCGATTATATTAATGTTTTCTTATGATTAATTAATGAGAGCGACTTACTTCTGTCGACGTTTCGTCTCCACTCTGGAGACATCCTCAGGACTACTCATACCGCGTCAACCGAAAACATTAATATAATGTGTAACAGCGGTAAAAGCCTAAACAATCATACTAAAATACCGAATTGGACACATTAGCTAGAAGGAATCCTTAAAATCCTTGAACATATTCGTTGAATTCAAGGTCATCATTTTTCTCCCATACTAAATTTATTTATTGTTATTTGTCCAAATACGTTATTACACATTTTTCAGTTTTTTTTAATCCTGCTTTATTTGACTTTTTTTATCCCACTTGATTTTTTTTTTTGTTAGGTTTCTATACGGGTTCCATCACGGTCCAGCTTGTTAGTGTTATCCTGGCAATGACATTTAGCATACTTTTTGCGCAGATGCTGCACCTATGCTGGGTGTACTACTTCTCGAAGCTGTCCGAGTTCGCAGACACCGTGTTCTTCGTCCTGCGTAAGAAGAAGAGTCAAATCACGTGGCTGCACCTCTACCACCACAGCCTCACGCCTTTCGAAGCTTGGGTTCTAGTCAAATTCATTGCTGGTGAGTTTTATCAGTTTAGTTGTTCAAGTAATTTAGAAATTGTCTGTTTTAATACTGGTACATACGTATTCTTTATAGTTATTACTTTCCTACTGAAATCTCTAGTATATCTCTAATTCTATATTATTGCACCTGTGCCATATAATATATTATTGTTCTAAGTAACAATGAAGTAGTTTATAGTAGACAATTAATTCGATTTTATTATTTATTTTATTTGAAGAAGCTGTTTTATTATTCAGTATTTTAGTTTGTATTATAAGTAAATTGTGTTTTCTTTCTTACACTCTTAGTTCTTTCTGATCTGGCTAATGATACATTATTGTTAAATATTTGTATTATATCTTTTATTTTCTATGTACTTAATTCTGTGTAAATTTTTATTTTTTATTTAAATTTTGTGTTTTTCTGGACTATGCATCGTTTTTAAATAACTTATTCTGTTCTAATATTTGTACGAAATATTTGTACTAATAAACGTTAAAAGCTTCACCTATTTACATAAACTTATTTTTTTAATAAAGCGCAGTATAATTAGTATCATCATAAAACATATTATATTATGTTTAAAAATATCTCGGATCTAATTTGTTTTCACAAATAATAACTCACTGCCTTTGGCGTGGGTCATTTAATTTATAAGTACGTTTAGACAATCAACACAGCACACACATCAATAACGCTAAGACATTGGCGGGTCAGGAAGTGAAGCGGAAGTGTCTCCAAGGAAACTGCAGTTTCGACAATGTCACGCACTAATCAGGATTTCTTAATTGTCAATTTAAATATATAACGTATTACCTTATTCATATAATATATTGTATGCATGGAATTTCCACAAATTTATCTGTTCCAGTCCAGCAATGTTAACCGATCGAGCAATAATTGCAGGCGAAGAAGTTGTACCGAAACTTTATTTAACATGACAAATTAAAAAATCGTTTTAATTAAACTGATAATGAAGTCACTTGTACCTGGAATATTTTTAGCATGATCGGCTCCAGAATGGCAAGAAAGTGTTTTATTCGCCACAATTTATGTTTACGCTAACGCTATGCTTACTACATATATGTACTATACTAGGCACATAATATGCATATGCTAATATACTATTGCTCATATTACTATTATAATATACTCGTACTATTCTAGGAATATACTATGCTAGACTAAATTTTTGTGATGATGATATAGTTTACTTCTTTTAATGATTTTTAATGTCCGTTTTCGTTGGTTTAAATTATTGAATTGGTAATTATGTGAATTTCATCACCATCACCTTAACCAAAGTTTGACCGCCCACTGCTGGATATACGCATCTCTGATTTTCTTCCAACCTTCTTGGCCATCGGCAACACGAATCCATCGTTTTCCCGCGACGTAAAGGATGCCGTCGTCCCACCTGGTGGGCGGTCTTCCCACACTTGGCTTTCCTGCCAAGGACGCCAGTGTAGGACGCGTGAGCTCCAACGGCCGTCATCCATGCTGCTCACGTGTCCAGTCCGCTCCCACTTGGGCTTTGCCACCCGGTGTACAATATTTACAACTTTGGTGTGTCTGTGTGTCTTAATTTATTCGTTTCGCACTTGTGTCCTGGCTTTATTCCCAGCATGGCTCGCTGGGCGACACAGAGCTTTTGGGCTATGTTGGCCGTTAGAGCGCACGTTTCACGTCATGATGGGAATACGCACTGGTCGTATATCCTGGTCTTGAACGGCAGTGCAGACTTTAGGACAAATTTAAGGTTTCCGAAGGCAGCAAAACCAAGGTGAATGCGTCTTTCTACCTTCTTGTGCGGACCTTCTCGATCTAACTGAAGTATTTGGCCGAGGTATACATACTCCTACACTTGTATGATTGTTTCGCCATCGATGATTATTTGTTCCCCACGCATACCCTTTACATGACTTTGGTTTTATCTCTGTTTATCTTCAAACCGACTCGGTTGCTGAAAATCTTCTGAAGTTGATTTCGGGAATGAGTGAAAAGGACACAATATCACCGGCGAAACGAAGATGTCTGAGAAACTCTCCATTGACACTCATGCATTTTGAACACGTCTTCTACTGCATTTGTAAAGAGCTTGGGTGAGATCACATCCCTTTGCCTCACTCCTTTTCCGAATTGGATGGCGCCGGTGTTATCATGGAGCCTCACAGTCATCGTCGCCGATCGATACAAGTTTTGGTGTAACTCGACGTATCTGTAGTCGACTCTTCATCTAAGGAGGGAGATTTCGACAGCCCATTTGAGCCCATTTGAGTCAAATACCTTCTAGTAGTCGACAAGGGCAAGGAATTATGTAAATTTGCTTATTTTTAATTCTCTCTTATTAATCGGTCAGCATAAAGCTGGTTACGCATTAATCTAAACCTCAATAAGTAGACCTGATTTTAATTATAGTAACTGTTTTTGTTTGCTGAATCCATTAAGTAAATAAAAATAATAATGGATTATATTATCATTTACAAATTATTTATTTTGTACTGACAGCGCGATATATGGTCCGAGCCACTCAGAAGGTGACTTACGACACCCATGGACATTCGGTTTTTAGCGGGGGTTGAGTATGCCATTTCGGCCTTACAGGTGTCTATTCACGCCCCTCTTCAAGTACTCGAGACTGTACATGGATTGAATTATGTGGGCAGGCAGAACGTTCCAGAGTTTACAGGTTCTGTAGATGAAAGATCTACAGGACTGATAAAAAAATATTAAAATAATAATATTATAAAATTCTTAAATTAAATTATTAATATACCTATATGAATTTAATTATTCATATATTAATAATATATTAAACATGTTTCCTAATATCCTTCACTGAGAAAATGATTCAATGGCATTTTTATATATATATTTTTCGTAATTGATTATTAATTTGTAATACATAATTATTTATTATGTAAACATTGCCTGCTTTGTTTAAGTCACTAAATTTCATCTTACAATTCTCCTGGTCGACTAAATTTTATCATGACTAGTAACAATGCCTCGCTCGATGTTCTTATTGTGTTTCTCCTGCTTTATCTCCTAACTTTCTTAATAAGGTATAGACATATTATTTTTTCTATCTTGATTGTCATATTAGGTACTTTATTCTTCTTCCATTTCGATGGTCATACTACATTTTTCTTTTTCTACGACAAGTTTATGGTCCTCTGGGTTATTTTGACCTCTCTGCTTGGTACATAGAAATTTAGATATTATAGTTATTTTATTTAATTTGTATCCTTATGTCGTTTCGTCCATCATTAATATGAATATTATTTGTCTCACAGGTGGTCACGGCACATTCTCTAACATCGTCAACAACTTGGTCCACGTCATCATGTATGCTTACTACATGGTGTCCGCCATGGGACCCGAGTACCAGAAGTACCTCTGGTGGAAGAAGCACCTCACCACTCTTCAGTTGGTTAGTATTTATTTTTTGTCTTAGCTGCAGTGCCCGGATTTACTTTGCTTTACCGTGATCCCTTTACTTTACGTGTAGGTAAATATGAGAGAATGTTATTTTATGAATTTTTTTATTAAATTCATCTCCCTTAGGTACCTCGCGACCACGGACGCGTAGACCTGTGACGGCCTCTCCATTGAACTGTTCTTCGTATGAAATGCTCGTTATGACATCCAAGATCTAGAAGCACAAACTTCTATCGAATAATTATAAAATTAAATTCTTAAAACTAATCGGTCATTACTTCTAGAAATATCTCGTTGACTTTACTGGTACCAGTGGTCGGTCGTACATGGTACATTAAGTTTGCGCAAGGAAGTTGTCCTAGGATACGCCTTAGCTGAATACCAGCTTGAGTTTCGACAGACCTGCGCACTTGCGATATCCTTTCGCTGCGAAGTACTCTGGTAAATATATTATACGAAATCGAGGCTATTCAGTGTGTGCTTATGTTTTAATTAGCAATGGATGTAAAATCATACCTATTAGGGGTATAATATAAAATATTTTATACGTCTTACGTATGTACTATTTAGTGAGCAGGCAATAGCGTGAAAGGAACTTTGAATAAAATCTTCGGTAAATAATTGGCGAAGACATTGCGTAACATACACCAAAAAAAGTACAACCGAATTTGGAAGTCTTTTTTTTCTTAAAGTCGATTGAAAAATACATTAAAAATTTAATTATATACCTACAACAAATATTGCTATTACGTAACATTTTAAAATAAATATGGAATTCATTTCTAAATTCAAAATTTTAGATATGTATCCGGCAATTTTTTTTGCATGTGAAACCCGTCATTAGTTAAAATGTTAATATTGAAAAAGAAACTTTACAAATATAAATAATGCATCGTTGAATTTCAAATTTCTGCAAAATAATAAAAACTTATACAGCATGCTACCCAAGCTTGCAATCTTGAACAGATGCATTAATAGATCAAGCTGTTAATAAAACTTTACGATTATTTCCTTCTGTGTATTGCGTACCATAGTAAATCTTAAGTTATTCTAAGTAAATAAGTCAATTATTTCAGTAACCGTTTCAATCTCTGACCCAAAGGAAATACGTGTTCATTTTTTCAATGTTGTTTTTTACCTAGCAAATTATTTAAGAGGAATTCCTACAGATTCATTTTAGCCTAAATATCCGTAACCGTAAATGATATTCATTTTTTATTACGGGGAGCCAAAAGTAGAGGTTTCATTCTTTTGGCTCTCCGTAATAAAATAATCATTTACGGTTACGGATATATATGCTCAGGTTATGTGCTAAAATGCATCTGCAAGAAAGCACCTTAAGAACGAAATACAAAAACTTATAAATACGTAGGTATGCATAGGTACAAATAAATAATTAACTATATAATATAATTTTAATTTAATCATTCTCTGATTTCATTAAAACAAATCATTGTACTTAACTGTTTATTTTTTTCAGGTTCAGTTCTTCATGGTTTTGTTCCATTCAATAAGCGCACTAGTCTGCGACTGCGGTTATCCAAAGTGAGTACACTTCCTTAAACATTTGATCATTTTGTTTGGTCAATCTCTCACAGTCCATTCTCTAAATGTGTCCAAACCATCTAAGCATACTTTTCTTTATCTCTGTCGGTATGTTTTCTTTCAATCAACATATTTTTTTTTTTTCATTTTATATTCACCCGTGTAGTTATCAATTAATATCAAATATAGTTACGCCATAACCAACACACTCGCAGAAATATTAGCAAAAAAAACATGACTATTTTCTCATTCTTAGCGACTTAATGTTATAACAGTACCATTTGTATATAAGTGCAGGTATAATAATATCACATATATTCCAAAGTATCTTAATGAAAAAAAGTCTGGGGGAATTTTCGAACTCAAGGTAATCGAGTCTGCAAGTTATGGCTCATCCAAGTATGTGTCAGATACCTGAGGAAATATAAATATGTAAGCAAAAAGACCGAACACGGTGGCCGGTTTTACATTCCAGGTCTTAATCATACATCGTCAAGATCATCATGTTTATCATCACTTCGTCAGCGTATAACCGTGTCTGACATACGCCTATAAAACCCTTCTCAACTCGTCCTGGCTCTCGCCAATACGTACTTCATCGATGTAATCGAACCGGATGAAAAATAAATAATTATTAAAGTTTATATAAAACTGAAATCCAACTAAGAATTAACTATTTTAAATTATCACCATCTATAAGTACCGGGTGTGCATTCGCGTTTCCTTCGCAGCTTAGACAAAAATATTGACACTGGAATCATCGTAATCGGTTAAGCCCTTTTCGAGTTAAGGGGGCGAAAAAATTGCGTACACAAACACTCACACATACATTACCACTCCTTACGTGGTTGTGTGAAAAAAGTTGAGCCTCGTAGGATGCACTCGGCAAAAAAAGGTTTGCACCCGCACACATGGATGGCATTATTCTCTAGTTTTATAAAAGTAATATAGACTTTTCTGCTTAGCAGAAGACGGACTTATTGCCGGAGGCATTCTCTTCCAGTCTCCTTTATACACTACAGCACATTCGTAATGTTAGTGTATAGGTTTCCTCACAGTGTTTTCCTTCACCGTTGTAATTTTGGAAAAAAAAAATAAAATTAATCTGGTTTTAAAATCAGGAAAAATTGAGCGCATACCAGGTATCGAACCTACCTCTCGGGTAAGAGGCGTGCCCTAACCAACTAGCAATTTCCTCTCAAGAGAACACGCTTGAGCATGTATTAGCACATGCTATTTTTGAAAATTTGTTGTCCGTGTGTGTCTGCAGTCATTTTGATTCTATTGTTATAACTGAAAAATGGTTTATTTATTTTGATGCGGTTTCACAATATTATACAGTGTCACCATTAATGTGCACTTGTCAAATTTCATCGCGATATCACAACAAAAACTGTGCAAGTGTGACCTTCGCATGCGTGCAGAAACCTAAACCGTTAGGCCTATTGTGCTGAAATTTTGTACGTTTATTCTATACATCAATAGCTCACCACACACCAATTTTCAACTTCCTTGCCACTCACGCGCCCACCGGACAAATAACACCAGTAGACGTAAAGTGCCGAATGCCCAACAGGTCTTTCAGAGCCGGTGCGACTACCTTACGTTTTGTGAATAACTTCGTGCTGCGAAGTTTGCTGCACGGTGTTTTAACTATTGTTGTTAGTTAGACGATACACAGGACTATACAATACAATAATGTTGGTATTTTAGTAAAAACAATTACATTTTAAAAGGAAAAACAACTTTGAATTGCGAATTTTGCAAAAAAAAAACCTTTATCGCATGTAATTTTTCAAATACAACATCAATATTAAAAAAATAAGTATTTCACATAGTATTACATACGGTTATAATGGTGAAAGTGTGCTCATTATATTGGTATATAAATTATGTAACGGTGGCTTACCAGTTCGCCAATTAAAAACAAGCTATTTTCACTTTTTTTACCGTTTTAAATTTTTCATAAAGTTTACCCTTTATTTTTTATTTACCATATATTGTAGAATAGAGGCAAAATCTAAATATTTATACATCCGTGTGTCTTGTTTTGCCTTGTTCTTCAATCGTGGAAGCCCTGGACAGACTTTCATACGAAAAATTAGCACGGAAGCGAATGATTTACGCGCGGGCGTTGGTGCCGCAGCGCCGGTGGCTCTTGCGCACACAGTATGAGGAGGCGTTTTAGAGACGCCGATCTTAAAACCGGGGCGTCTCAGGGATTAGAAGAACTGTCAAGAAATCTCGGTGGAAATTTTTCAACGTCCACTCCTAAACAGTTTGGCAGATCGGGCTGAAACTTTGTAAGCTCATTATATCTGCAAATAGCTCGCCACGTATGAATAGAAGAATTTAAACTGCTTAGAAGAATTGGCAAGAAACTTCACTGCAAATTTTTCAAGGTCCATTGAGAGTAAATATTGCGAAGCCTGGACTGGCGTACATCTATTTTGTAATAATATTTACGCGATGCAGAGCAAATCCGGTCTATTTCTGATTTGAGACCGACATCCTTGTGAGAAAAACGGGACAGACAAAATTATAAATTAAAAGCATTAAAAAAACATAAGAAAACTTGTTCAACAGGATGCTAAAACAAGCCCGTGGCTTGGAGCATTCAACTTGAAAACCGTTTAGAGACAAAAAACACAGCTAAAATATGTAGTTGTCTCTATAAAAACTTGTTTTAGCGCTCTGCAGACTACACTATCTGCTCGCTCTATAACGCGTCAACATTATATAGGCTGTTAGACTGTCGGTTAGACGTTTCTGACCTGACAGAGGGGGGGGGGGGG
>WYDE02199013.1:0-10364 GCA_009867175.2 Adela reaumurella | reverse complement strand
GATTTTGAACTAAAATTTATCAAAATAAAAGCGCTTAAAAATCGGTTCCTAATAATAAAAACTAACTTTTAAAAGAAAGAAGCCTAGCTACTAGGTTCTATAAATCAATGGAAGAAAACAAAATCAAAATCAGATATGTTTTTTATGTTTAGAAACTGTTTTCTGCGACATTTTTGTATGGGATATAATTTTAAAATGTATCTTCTTAAGTTATTTATTAACCTGCCATGTGCACACAAACTTCACTCGCTATAAAAGTGAGGTGAGTGAGCGTACTGGAACTTTTATTATTTTAATATTTAGCGATGCGATGGTCTCGTCCTCGTCGATGGTGGCGCCGCCACAGCGCGAACCGCAAGTTGCAGTACCGCATCGTGTTTTGTGTTGTCCTGAGAAATATTGTTGTCAATAAGTATTGTATGTATGTAGTATGTATGTATGTATGCGCACGCAGCAAATTTTTTCTTCATAAAAAAAAACAGAAATAACAAATTAATTACCTACGTAATTTGCGGTCCCTGATACTTTCTGAGTGTCACTAGGAGAAGCTGTGGGAAAATTCAGTTGAAGATCGGACTACGGGACGTGGTAGTCCACCCACGCACATTTAGGGTGAGGTGAGGTGTGTTGAGTGATGCTGACCCGCATAAAATATGATTTTTGTTGGTGAGGGAGGGTTATGGTATGTATCATTTACATGCGAACTAAACAGGTTAGATGTACGCCAGTCTTTTCGCAACAGCATAGACGATCTAAGGTAGGTAACAAACAGGCTTCGCCATAGACGGGATGGACGTTGATAATATTGCAGCGAAGTTCTTGTCAGTTCTTCTAGGAGTTAAAGTTGCTATTTACACATAGAATGGGCCTACAAAATTACAGTCCGATCGGCCAAACCATTTATGACTGGAGTCGACGTTAAACAATGTTCACCGAAGTTTCTAGCCAGTTCTTCTAGGAAGTTGAAAATGGTGTGGGTGAGCTATTGGAATATAGAATGAACTTACAAAATTTCAGCCCGATTAGCCTAATCATCTAAAAAAAAAATCCGGCGAAGTTGCTTGCCATGTCTTTTAGGAAGTTGAAAATTGGTGGTTGGCGAGCTATTGAAGTAGGTATACCTTGGAAGAATGATACAGAATGAACCTACAAACAAAATGTCGGCAAAATCGGCCAAACCGTTTAGGAGTTGTGCGGGCAAACAGACACCAAAATTTTTTTGATAGTCCAGTACTAACTAGGCTTCGCTTCGCTCAGCCCATAAACAGACAACTAAAATAAAACAACGTCTGATGAAGCTAAAAATTGTTTTAATTCGGAATAAATAATTATAATAATTCCATGTGTAGACGGCTTTACTTACTCCGTCGTTCGTTACGTCGTAGTCGCCAATGTTGCTACTTCAGAAAAAATCCTCATAAAAGAGGTTACTCTATCTATTCTCCAAAATGTAGTCTGCATATATTTTGGAGAATGAATAAATAGATATTATCCTAACTGCTAGGCCATTCAATATCGCAAGTTTTTATCTCGATCTACATTTGCAATTTCACCACTCATTACCGGAAAGCCATGAATACAATAATTCCGTTCCTTCTAGCTGAGTTCAATAAAACGATAAACCGTTAATGTATCCGTCCCGTTTTTACAACTTGCACTAGAATGGAACACGTATCTCATTATCTTTATGAAAAATTATCTTGGACTACTGAAAGTGCCCCCGTAGGCGAACATGATCACTTAAGAGGTAGTAGCTAGTAGCTACCTAAACAATATTTTATGAAAAGGGCAAAGTATTATTTTTTTCGTTCTTAGCTAGCACGACGCAATACGAGATGCAAATTAAATTAAACGAAAAAAATCATAACACTTCGAAAAATTATGCAGTCTGACCAGCGCCTACCTTCTGGGTAGTCCGGACGTTTTATTTTGTTCTGACTCCGACTCCGCCTCTCAGCGCGGAAACAAAACGTACGGACTTCCATCATAGACGCAGGTTCAAACTCTTGCATGAGTCGGGAAATTTTAGAAATCAATGTTTCTTGTAAACTTACAGGTACATACTTACGCGTTGACATTATTATTATTGTAGCATTTAATAAAAATAAATAAACTAAATTTTAATTTTTTTATTTTAGGACTTTTCAAATATTTGATATTGTTTTAACACGGGTATTTTTGATATATTATAAATTGGTATTAGTCCGTATTGACCACCACACACAATAATCTGTGATTTCGGTAAGTTTTTTAATGGGCTCCTACACGGATACGTCATACCAGTTTTTGTATGCAAGATCTGTATTTGATAATATATTTACAAGTATTTGAGAATTATTTAATTTATTTAGTTAAAACTTGTTCCGTATGATCCATCCGTTTCGCCCATTCCTATCGTCTGAAGGCTTTACATCGTAAATAGAGACAAATTCGAGATCTCTCTTTCTGTCGTATTGACGCCGACAATAGAGTAAAAGGGACTTCGAAATTCTGTTTCTTTTCACTGAAAAGGTTTGAAAATACACGTGTTACCTTTTCATTAGGTGCGTTATGGGCAGATCAGTTTGTGATGCCGACTACCGGATACTGGATAGGCTTATGCCCAGCAGTAAATGGTACACTTGGATGATGATGATATCGGATTTTGTAGGTTATGGTAGGTCGGGTAGGTAAGGCAAGAACTATGTCGTCGTTAGGATGTCCTTTTATAACGTTCTTGAGGTAGGGCTTGGTAGGTACCTAATCATAATTGTTTTTATGGAGAGCACAACATATGGCTCACGGCATAGACTATAAAAGTGCTCACGGCATTGCCTATAAAAGTGCTCACGCCAAGCTAACGCACAGGTGTGGCTCGACGGCGCCCACGGGTACACTTTAAGTTTGTTTTTCAGAAAAGTGAACTACTGTCAATAAATTTTCAACAATATGAGGGTATTCGTGTTTTTATTATGGTAACACTAAGTATCGCTCCTCCCACCCGCCCCACTACTATGGTCGCTGTCAATGTAATGTCAAGTGATAAATGACAGGAACACAGATAGTGAATTCAATACAAAATGTATGTGCTTCCCTCTCGCACATGTCAGTGATGTTTCCATAGTCACCCCGCTGCTCTATAAATACGTGTGCAACCCTCCCCTCCACCTTATTAGAAAGAGTCGCTGGTGTGCGCAGACGTGGTGCAGAAATGGAAACGCGAGAAAATAAACGAAAGTATATTACCGAGCGGGCGCTGAGCTAGCAGACTGGGAATCCGATCTACATCCTACCCACCGTGAGCGCACAAGTCGCCTCATTCATTTAGTGTACGCATCAATAGAACGAGGAACAAAGAAGTCAACCCCGTTCTCTCAACGCGGCCGCCATTTTGTTCGTGAAGTCATCGAGGTTCCAGCTCGTACCGAGACATCGCAACGGCTCCGGAACGAATCGCAACGCCGCGGAGAGAAGCCTGTTCGGTTCCGTGCTGCGTCGGCAAGGTGAGGTTCAGTATGACGAATATGCAAGGAAGACGGCGGCGCAGCGCGCGTATGTGGAGCCCCCAAGGAGCTCCATTAAAGAGGAGCGTCACCGCGAGCCCCCCGTGCCACGCAGACAAGTTCGCAGGCTCCAAGTGGGGCGAGGCGCCGGCCCCCGGGGACCTCCCGAGGCCCCCCACCCACTGGACGTCGCGGATCAAGGAGGATCGCCACGACCGCTCTCTCGCGCTCAAGATCTTACTGCAAGTGGCGTAGGCCTTCGTCTAGGGTGAGTCTTTGTTTAGTACCAGCTGCAGAGGCCGTCCGCCCGTTATTAATCGTTCAGAAGCTTTCTAAGCTCTCTGTGCGTTAGGGTTTCGATTTTCTATTGGTATCTTTAGAGCGTTTCGCAATCCGTCCGGAGCGAAGAGATTCCGTTAACAGCTGTTTGTAACAACATTTTTAATTTATAGGCCGTTGCGTGATGTCTGCGGACGGTGTGCGAGTCGCTTTCGAGTTTCACGGCCGACGCGATTGCATCTTGCGTGATGTATTTATGAAGCGACGGTGTCTGCTATCTTCCTGTAGACGTGAAACTAGTGATTTTATAGTTATATAGATGTTTGTGTTGCGAAACGCTGCTTTCTCATATCGCATCGACCCGTGCGACCGGACGTAACCGATAGCACGTATATTTTCTTCGTTCTTCTCCCAAATTGTCTTGTGTATTTGTTCGTGCGTTATTTCAATTTATGCGTTTATACGAAACAAACTAGGTATAATACATTTTGTTTGGGTCAGACGAACGAAACAATACTAAAATAAATATATTTTGTTGCGCTAGACATGTACGTTTTACCTCCAAGGGCTATACTGTCGCCCTGCTATGTAACGTTTGCTTTATATTCTATTCTAATATATTAACTAACAATCCTGTGCATTTTCAACTACTTAAGATTTGCCTAGACTTAGTTCTTTAATAATTTCTATCGCTCTAAACCTTCTGTGCTTTTTAAGTTCTCGGTATCTTTGTTTGAAGCGCTTATTCTTGTCAAAAGGTATCTTTCTTTAAATCATGTCGCCGTCGCATCTGTCGACGCGGCAAAGTAGAATATTTATTGTGTATAATTTTATTATGAAATCAACATTAGAATGCAGGAACATTCCTAGGTCTATAAACTTATTTATTTGTGTGTTTTTAAAAATATTGATTTCTGAACATTTGACCCTTAGCTTTAAAAATTACAAAGAAGAAAAAGATTTGTAATTTTTTTCACTTAGATTAATTTTCAAATGACTAGCATTGTAGGAGAGATGTATGCGAGGGGTCGCTTACACTGCGCGGAAAGCTTGCCTGACTTAAATCAAGTCAAACCACCTTTCTAGCCCGAGTATTTTCAATCGAGTTAGCTATCAGCTTTGGTTGCTTAGTGGTGCGATGCCTCTGTATCTAGATTCAGAAAATCTGGGTACGGTTGCGTAACCATCGCACCTTTTATGCTGGCCGAGGTTTGTATTCCACGTAAAACTATAGGTACCTACCTTTGCTCGACTTACTAGGTGGTAGGGTGAAACCCGCCCGGGTTGGTATTACCGCACTGAATGAAGATCGGCCGAAGCGGCTATGAGAATTAGTGTTTTCCGTCCAGTTCAGTGTTGCTGGCTCTATTAAGTGAAAGCGCTGACATGGCACCTACCTAATTTACCAAGGTGTATTGGGCTGACATCACTCCTGCCAAACTGGTGCAGTGGGGTGATGTAGCCATCCATGTTATTTACCAATAAAAAAAAAACTTGAGCTGCCAACGGCCACCGGGCCGGAAGAATTAATTTGAATTTTTACATAATTCGGTTGAAAAATCAATTGATGTAGATTAACTCCAGATGTTGAGCAACATCAAAAGTTCAGATGACAAGCAACATTTTGAAGGAAATCGCGACCCGGTGACAAAGTTGGTATGACGGAGGCAGCCAAGCCAGAGGTCCCAGGTTCGAAACCTGGTGGGACAAGTTATCTTTATTTATTTATTTGTAAGCGACTTGCATGCTTAGCGAGGACAATGAAACAAAAATGTCATTATTTCGAATGCAGACAATTTTTAACCTTCGTATGCGTTTTCACAGCAAGTAACTTGCCGAGGTTTCTACGTCAGGCAAGCTATACAAGTAAATCTATGCAAAAACTTCTAATTGTTAGTGTGTAGGGCCCCGAGATCAAGTTAGACGGTCGATCGACGCCACGTATCCTACTCTTTCTCTCTCTAGAGACAGAGAGGGAGATAGGAGATCAGCCCATGCATTCGTCTCTCTCTACTCTCTGAAAGAGAGAAAGGGTCCGATGAAATGTATCTGTCAAATCCGCCTTTAGTGTCTGCGGTCTCTTTCTTTGTTGCGATAGAAAGGGACAGCACTTTTAAAATGAGAAAGCAGCGTTTCCAACCGCGTAGACGTATTTGCGATGATCGCAATAGGCGAAGACGCTTTTCTAATTGTCAGTTTATTTAAAAAAATTCACAAAATTGTGGATTCGGCTACACACATGTAAATATAAAGACGAAACCATCGCTGCAGCTGGTACGGTGAGGTACAATAAAGTTTTTTTTCTTTTTTGTTTTTTACTACTTTACGAAAATCTTGCTTTTATGAAACTCGAGCGGCGCGCGAAGGCCCGGAGAGGTCCGGGCCACGCGTCGCCGAGACAGAACGAACAACGTCGCGGTCGCGATGGATGCCGCAATGAACACCTTCCGTTGGTCCGAGCGCACCGCTACCGCCGTGCGGCAATGCGGTCGCAACCGTCGTCCTGTCGGTGTAAATATGAAATAAAGATGTAGACGACGGTTGCGATTGTGTTGCCGCTCCTCGGTCGGGGAATTTTTTCATTTTATAGATTTGACTTGGCGCATGCGCACCGCCTGACGACTAGACGCGGGGCAACGCTCCTAAGTCGAGAAGTCATCCGTTAGGCCGGGAAGGTGAGAGTGAGTTGCAGCGTCTAGCGCGACCGAGGCAATACTTGCGTTAGGTATTATTTCGTGTAAATTTTAGTATAAGTGAATTTAGATTATGTAAGGTTGCGCGGCGTCGCGCCTCGCCGTCCCGCCGGCGCGCCCCTAGTTAGTGCGTTCACTTAAAATTCAGAAAAAAACCAAAAAAAAATATGTGCGATACATTCCGGACGTGCACCGACGGGACGGAAAAGCGCGACGCAGGGCGGCGCCGTCTTGCCGCTATTGCACTCCGCACGACACAAATCGGGCAGCCCATATGCGGCACGTACGTATGTTTAAAAGAACTTGTTTTGAAAGATTTGGAACCAGTGGATAGGTGAAAGCATTTTAATTCTATCAGAAAGCTCGCAGGCACTTCCCAATAATCGAGGAAAGATTATGTATTTTAAATTGACTTCCGAATGCTCATTTCAACTTGCATAGGTGAATTCTCCGAGTTTGAAATTGTAACTTTTGAAAGAATGCGTCTTTTTGTTATAATTTAAACGTGAAAAGGCATTCTTTTGCGTACTTGTAAAGGCAAAGAAAATTGTATTATGCCAATTCAAGTTATAAATTGTTTGTATTAAGACGAGGAATGAAACATGTTATCAGTGTCTGGTTCAAAAATAGAGCAGCTAATTTGTATTGTACATGATGTGCGTTTAACTTCCAATTAATACACATAATATTCAATACGTTTGAAGAAGAGTCGGGAATTTATAAAATATGGTACGGCTTATGTTGCATTGCGATTAGACTCGTTCGGTTGCCAAGATATACCTTCGCACTGTCGTTTACCTACAAATGATGCACAATAATTGACTGTGGAGGGAGCTTCGCAACCGAACAGGGGGTTTGTTAAAATTGTAATGATCTGCGTCGCTTCTCGGTACAAAATCATTGCAACGTGCGCTCGGGTCGCGTTGAGTATTTGCGAATGGATCATTGTAGTTTGACTTGGAGTGTCGTGCTGTGAGTGCAAAAGCGGCGAACGGCGGAGCCCATGCGCGGGTGAACGGACACGAGTGACGCGGCAGCCTTGCGTTAGTCCCGCGGGTTTCTGCGTCGGATGCCCGTCCGCCCCGCCTAGCTCCTAACTTTGTACGAATTTAAGACGCCGTCGCGAACGGCCGATCGATCGATCAGTACAAAACTCGGCCCGGCGGCGGAGCTCCGCGGTACGTTTCCCGCGGAGCTTCGTCACCGCGTGTAGACTTATTTCGTTTAATTTATCCGATCATTGAGACCAATGTTTTTTTATTTGTATCTAACGTCCTCGTCGAAATCAGGAGGCCGCGATGCGCCGACCGACGCTTCCGGCCGCAGCTCGCGTTGCCGCTAGGCGTAACCCAGCCGGCCGAGCCGTCACACGTGTGGACGCGCGGCGCGCGAGATACGTCGCGGCCTCCGTCTGTAGCTTTAAAGACGGTAACCGTCTGCACGGCGAGACGATTCCTTTATTCTAGTTTACTATAGATTGTATAAAAAAGTATATATTGTATATCGATCTTGAAGCACCCGACTGTTACTTATTTAAAAAAAATATATATGTTTATACGCGTAGGTAGAGGAACATTTTCTATATTTCACGTATTTGAGGGTAATGATGATCTCAAAGTTTGGTTTTGTCCTGTGATAATTTGTGTGAAAATGCGGTCGAGACTCGCCCGCCGCGGGACCGCCAGCGGCTCGGCGCCTCGCCGCGTCGCTCGGCTTAGCGCGGATTACGCTCGAGGAACGCTCGCCGCTCTAGCCCTCACTCTTGTAGAAATGTGATCAAATATGTGTATATCGTGGAGTTGAAGGTGACAGGTTGCAGTAGCGAGCGTTGGTCGTACGTAGATCCGTGAGCTCGAGCATTTACGCCGTAAGGAAATGCCGTTCTGCACTATGATGTACAAAAGAAAGTATATTTGAATTTTTACAATTTTACATTAGTTTGTAATTTAATCTTTAAGTATTACTTAGAATAATGGAAGGAAGCACTCGTCTAGAACTTCGGTCTTCGAACCACGGACTCCACGCTTACTGAACCCACCGGAACCAATCGCGGCACGTCCGGAAAGTCATAGTGCAGTCTTGCACTCGATGCAACATGCCATCTCCGCTGAGCGAAGCTGCATAAAAACATACGAAAATACACAAACGAAGTACAGCTAGTAGCCTCGTGTAAACGTGGTTACGCGTCTACTTTATGCATGACGGTCGCAAATGAACAGCAAATTGCAACACCACCACCGAGCAATAGACGAGACAATTTTGTATGAAGAGATCCGCTGAAAGCGGCGGTCGAACGGCGCGGCGAGAGTCGCCAGCAAATCAATTATCACACTCCTAAATTTCCTAGTCCTTTGTCCTTAAGTAATCCTTATCCCGCCCCCCATCCCGTCCCATTCCCGGACCCCTCGGGGTCCACAAATTTCTCAATTTTTTCTTAACGCACACGCAAAGGTTCTTAACTCTTCCGAGTTGAACCAATTTTTCTTTTACAGCCTTTCTTTTCAGCGGAACCGAAGAATGCGATCCTGTTACGATGTTAAGATCTAAGCCAAGCTCAAATATACCTTTTTGCACTGAAATTTAAATTACGTAAAATAATTTTGAAATAAATGCACTTAGAGTCAGTAGCGGCGTTAGGGTAAGGCGCAGTTAGGGGGACCGTCCAAGGCGCCAGAAATGAAGGGGCGCCCAGCCACTAGGCATTGGGTGCCTTACGCTTAGGCTTACCATAATATCAGAATCTCAAACCGGGACTTTCATATGTTTTGTATCCCTCTTCGTTGCTATGCAAAGATAAACCACAGAAAATAATATAACTTTTTAGGTCCGCTCCGTAAAAAAATTACTCTGCAGATGTAAAATAGATTATAAATCTAAATGAACTAGTTTGCCCTCAATTTGTATGTAATATTTGAAAATTTAAGCCAAAATGATCAGGCGCCGTGCCTTTAAAGGAGGATCTAAGCCAGGAATTCACTTTTTTTGGTCGAATCTGGACCAGAGACAGTAATGTAATCAAATCATTGGCGAGCAAAGCGAGAAATTATGAACATATGAAATATTCTAGTGAAGTTTATCAAAATCATCACTGTGGTGCCTTGAGAAGAAAGCAAACAATTGTAATTTAACCACATCATTGGGCCTATAGGTCAATTATACACATTCATACACATTTCCAGCCTTGCTCTGCTCACTAGTGACGTTGTTCTAGTGTGTTGCCATAAAAAAAAATTCGGACTGGTTTACGTCAGACAACGTCATCTATTCACGGCTTGGTATTGGACGGACAACAATACAGGTGCCTGCATGGCATGTACTTGCGGTTGTTTCAAGCGTGTCATATTAAGTTTTTCCTGTTGCAGCCGACCAAGTTCCTAGTATAGGGTTTTCACTTAATTACTTTCTGATTACTTTGTCGTTAGAACAATAAATATAATTGAATTCTCATACACAATGTAAAGAGGAGGAAATTATAATTATTACTAATGACATCATTAAGGTAATTGTCATTAAAAAATTTTAAATCAATATTCTATTTCACATAGAGTTGTAAAATTTCGGTCGGCATCGATGTTCTTTATTTTTTTTTTAATTTGTACTATCGATTTGAAAATGTTTAAGCAAACCGAACGGACCTGCAAAAAATATGGACAGTCATGTAATCAAATGGGAAGCCGGCAAATGGCCGCCACCAAAACAAATAACCAGGTTTATTGTATTATGCAGAATTCATAACCTTCTCCCATCACTCCGAATGTGGATCAATTTAATTATCTCTAAACATCTACATAAGAATTCTCTAGTATATATTAATGTATAAATTATTTACTTGTCTAGGGTGACTTCGCCTACTTGCCGACCACACCCCTTTCTCGACCATGTTTTAGTTTTACTCAAAAAACAAGAGAAA
>WYDE02199002.1:0-10364 GCA_009867175.2 Adela reaumurella | reverse complement strand
GTTATTTCTAAATGAAAGTAGGGTTCCGTGACAAATGTCTGTCTGTCTGTCCGTTCTACAAAATTTTATAATTTTCAGCCAATGGCACCAATTTTTTTTCTCATTCTTTTCGCCAGTTATTTGTAATAAAAGTAGGGTTCCGTAACACATTCATATCTGTCCGTTCTTCTGAGTTCTGCAATATACTTTCATTTGAACAATTTTTTTTTGCTAATTTTGTTGTGTGTTAGGACACCGGGAACTTCATCTGCGAGGTCGCCCGCCTCGTCACCGCATCCGCCGTTTTCGCCATTGACACCGCCGAGGAGGACGTTGGCTACCCCGCGCACTGGCTCGTCGCGGGATTCGGCGCTGCCGGCCGCCTCACGCTCTAGGGACCACTCGGCAGGCCTATCCATGCGTTTATATTATATCCATGTTACTTTTATTGTCATTGTTTTTTCTATATGTCTGTGTGTTTTATATTTCCTCGTGGTTTTCTCTTTTTCGGTGTAAATGTATACACAAATTATCTACAAAAAATTTTATTGCTCAAGCAATGTATATATGGGAAAACCAACAATGTATAATTATTCTTGTGTTAGATTTTTTACGATTCAGTCGTTGGCGATTTACTTAAAATTAATATAATTATAACACAATATAAAGTGAAGTAACGCTGCAGTCGATGCAACAGATAAATTAACTTAGAAAAATACAAAGAAAAATATGTGTTCAACGTGTTGTCCGAAGCGGGACTCGAACCCGTGTCCTATCGCGCTCGCGGAGACCCCCGACGTTTGACGGGTTAAAGCATCTGGTAATTCCGCTACAACCTGCTAGATGGCATTATTTAACATTTTAGCGATCTCTCCACTTTGAGCATGTTGACTGCATAGTTGGAATGTACATTCAACAATATGCTGTCGTCGCTAGCATCGGACACTAGAGTCTGCTCGGGATTTTTCAATTGTGTTAGATTTTTTTTCGATTCAGTCGGTGGCGATTTACTTACAATTTTTATATTGTGAAGTAACGCTGCAGTCGATGCACGTAAACAGTAAACCTTTAGGAAAAAGTCTGCTAGGCATGCTACAAGCAACCGCCAGTGTACCGGATATCAGGTATATATTAGAGCAGGACAGAAAGTATTATATGTCTTCTAGCATGAAACTTCATTCCAACATGTTGAACGTTGGGATGAAGAGATAATATTTCATACGCGTGCAGTGTGGCAATAGACCATATCCTTATATTTATCCAGTCCCCCATCATAATTTTCTAAGGAAACATTTAAAATACTATAGGCCGCATTGAATAAGGCAAAACATAATGCAATGATTGAAAGGGAACACAAAATAGAGTACTGACCGGCGTCGGAGCCCTGCGTAGCTCCAGTCTGCACGCTGCGCTGCGCTGACTCTGCATTGTCCTGGTCGTCCGAGTCACTCTCCGTCTCAGCCTCTGCCAGCAGATCCAGCTCACTCTCGCTCTCACCTCCCTCGCCCGCACGCTCCCCGCTTCCACCCGGCTCGCCGCCGGGGTGAGCTTCTCCGACTCTGTGTCATTGTTTTATCAGAATCCTCCGGGTAGGGTAACCAAAAACATCTCACAACAGAGATAAATTATTCAGATTAGAAACCGAATCATACGATGTAAAAATTCTACCATGCACTTGACCATTTTTTTTATGGACATCTCGACATATGGCGCACGCCCGTCTAATGCATTGGTTTAGTCCGACAGCGCCCACGGGCATTTGAAGATTTACGGGTACGAAAATTACAGAAAACTATTGTATTTATTTGAAAAATGTATTTACACTTAATGAATTTTATGGCAAAAAAAGAGTCCTCCATCACTGATTCTAATAAAAAAAAAAGTAATAATAAATAAATTATATGAATATTTATTTAGGTACTGGTAAGCGAGTATTCGAAGTAAGCGTACCTATCGGTCATAGGATCATCCTGAGGCTGTGCGTCCGTACTGTGACCGGACGTGGACGGCGCCAGCGGCTGAGTCTCGTCCATCTCAGAGTTGTCATCGTCGGCACCGAGCGGCTCGCCGGCGCCGTCATCCGCGTACTCGGCCGCCACCGGCGTTGACGAGCGGTCCACCACTAGCGTGGAGCTGCCCATCGACGTGCCGGCCGCAACGCTGCGGCCGCTCGCTGCGCTCGACTCTCTGTTACACGTCAACAACACATTTCAATATTATCACATCAACCTTTTACAGTTTACTACACTGATCTTCTGTAGCCTGTGCTACTCTCTCGAATTTTGCATTTGAAATGATCTATTACAAACGACAATACTACTTAGTAAAATAGCGGTAGTTTCAGATAGTTGCAGTTGAACCAAGAAGGCTGTACACACGTTCAATGTAAAGATTATATTTCTAACGGGTAGTACTTGAATTAGTAAAGACTTTAACTTGAACAATTAAAACAGAACTGAACCTCACCTTCGTGCGTGAGCAAATCGAGAATGCGTTGTAGACAGCGGCTCCACTCCGAAGAGTTCTTCGCTGCCGGTGACGAGATCCACGTACGACGTAGAGAGCTGGAACGGCGCCGTCGGTCGCACCACACCGAGCCTCACCGGCGCCAGTAATGCGTCGGCCGCTTCAACTAACTCTTCTACTGCCAATGCGACCAATGCCGAAAACACTCTTCGGCATCGCACTAACGAAGATGAAACATTCAAAGGTCCCTTTCTTTTGGCAGCTCCGGGAGCCATTTCGACGCTGAATATGACAAATATCCTCGTGACGGAGCGAACGAATCTCCTCGCCACCTCTCTCGCTCTCTCCGCTCGTCCAGGAATCGTATCGTTTTGTTGTTCGCGTATCAGCGTCGACAGTAAAGTATCAAGCATTTCATTGGTGCACTTGACGATGAGCGCGTGGGTAAACTTGTCGAGTAGCGTAGTTCCGGATTGGTGAGCGCGGTCGGCCGGTGCTCCGGGGGGCGACGGACTCCGCGGTCGCTCCTCTTCCGTTGGAGTCGCGGAGCCTCCGCACATTAGAGCCGCTTCCACCGCGGCCCAGTCCCCAAGTAAATGTAGGAGAGCCCGTCGAGCAAATCTCGGCGGTTCCAAGTCGTGATCGGGCGTGTCTACTTCGACATCGGAGCCGGGCTGTTTGCGAGCGCCGGTCCTTCCCCTACCGCTGCTGCCGGCTCTGAATTGCCTCTGTTCAACCGCCTGCCTTCCGACCGTTTGAACGAGGAAAAGCAGAATGGACTCGCCCTTAGAGTTGCAGTGCGTGGCGAGATGCGTGTCGCGCGCTAGCCGCGCTAGTAGGTCGCATCGTGCGTTCCAGTTGCCGGCGACGAGTGCCTTGCAGCGACACTTCTCCCAGCAGTCGCAGTACGCAGTCGGAGAGGTCCGCTTCAGTTTACAGTCGTGGCCTTTGTGACACACCTACAACAACATTTATCATTAACTAATAAATAGTTAATTAATTGTGCTATTCATTCAAAGACTTTTACATGTGTAGAATAGAAGAGGACCTACTCCATATATATATTGTTGGAATGTGCCCTACATCTTGTCTATTATTTGCAAATAGATATTAGTAAGGCGCACATCTGATGGCTGGTCCAGGATTTGAACCGGGGACCACCCGCATCCTAAGTGCAAACCATACCACTAGACGAACGAGCCAGCTGATAAAGTGAGCGAAATAACCAATAGCAATGCTATCAGAGAGGAAATAGCAGAGAGCTTTACAGAGTTAGTTATTCAGTGAATGATGTGATTTTCAGTGATGATGAGTGTAATTCTTATATTTATGTAGGAATGAACCTACTAAATCAAGTTTCTTTTATATTATTAAGTGACTATGTAGCTCAGCGGTTCCCAAAGTGGTGGGTCGCGACCCACTGGTGGGTTACTTGCCGATTCCAGGTGGGTCGCGAACACAACGTATGAAAGTAGGGTATAATACGACAGATAGTCTAATTTTGAAAAATAGAAAGCATTTGTCATACTGAATTATTAATGAAATATTATATGTAAACGTAGTTCTTAGTTTCTATTTTTTATGTTGTCACACATTACAATTTATTACAAAATAATAACTTATTTATGATCCTTACAAATCAATTATTTATTTTTTACATCAAAACACTCACTAACTTTTCTGAAAAAGTTCTCGGTGGGTTGTAAAACATTGAAATTTTAAAAAGTGGGTCGCGGGGTTAAAAAGTATGGGAAACCCTGATGTAGCTATTTTTTTGTACTTTGCTGGTTTTTGCAAACAGCCCTTATTTTCTTACCTTAGCGCATTCTGTGCAGCAACAAAGAGAGCCGGTTAATCCGCAAGTTTTGCACTCAAATATGTCCTGTAACAAAGGAAACATAATTCATTTAATTTAAATCTAGGTTACTGAGTCAATACCTTGCTCGTACTTCTTCTATTGGTCCGCAGTGATATTATGATATATCGACAATTGATTTTATTTAACACTCAACGGCATCTCTGAATATTTGGTTATTTACGAGGCCTGCAAAGAGCACGTCACACATCACGTCTCACATTGTTTGAAGGGAACGTGTTGAAATCAGCACTCAATGGCTTCACCGAACATATCCGGGCCCATTTGCAGTAGAAAATGGTGTCCATCGAGGACGGGACCACCAGGCGGCGCCGCCAGACTCCTTTGCGCACTACGTTTCGACCCAACGATGTTGAATATAGCGTAAAATATAGATTGGAGACCATGTAAATATAGAATATACATGTACTTCGATATGTGTGTCTGATTAGCCGAGCGGGCAAGAGCACGCCTCTCGAGCGGGAGGTGCGGGTTCGATCCCCACTGAATATTAATCCTTAGAATTCGTTCTAAAAGGGCTTCTGACACTCCCATGAAGGAAAACATTGCGAGGAAGCCCAAGCCGGTTAGTCACCATGGAAGTATGACAAAATTCTCTCGTATCATGTAAATGAGAGAGGCCTGTACCCAGCAGTCGGGCGAATAAAATGGCTGCAAAAGGATGTACTTTGAGCGACGCATGGTTGTCGGTGGAACGGTCCAGGTGAGTGTAGCCATACCTGATTAATGTGTTCCTGGCCGGTCCAGGTGAAGCTGCAGGTGTCATTACAGCAAAGCACCAGCAGCGGTGAGTGGTCGGGGTGGGCGAGCGGCGGGAACACGCAGGCAGCGCGCGCGGCTTCGTCCACGTCGGCGCCGGCGCACGCGCAGATAGTGTCCAGGAGCAGCAGCGCGGCGCGATACGCGCGCTCCGCTACTGCCGCCATGAACGGCGTTTGACCCGTCCCATCCCTGGATGCAACGTTGTAATATTTGAGGAAATATAAGCAAAATCGCCACATCTCACCTTGGCACGGTACTTCTACGAAATCGTGCAGTAAGTGGGTCTTCGTGCCTTACATGCTGCTTGCATGCATGCTTGATATCTTGTCCGAATAACTTGCGACATGTGGTGGTCGGTGCTGTGCTGTAATTTACTGGAGTTCTTGCAGTACAACACAGATTGCTCTGCTTACCCCGATTATCGGGATTCAGTGCGAGTGATATGTAAGTATGTATGTAATTTTTACATAAATAAAACTTCGAAAAATACCAAGAACTTACAGAGATATTTACAATAAAAGTTTCAAGTAAAATTACTGTACTAAAAACGGCCGCCGCGGTTAAGTAACCTATATCACACGATGTGACAAAGCCAACATTTAAGTTATTATATGTTCTCTCCATATAAAAAAATGAAAAAAATTGGTGAAATAATATCCTAAAAATATTCAGATTTCTCACTGCAAATATTTCTAGAATATTTAATGTCACCTACTTGGCTGATAGTAGTTGTATAAGGTAGGGCTGCAGGGCTGGACTCTCGCACATGGCTCGGAGGGCAGCGAGTGCGTTGCCGCGTCGCTCCGCCGGGTCCACGCTCACAGAGTTGCCGCCGCCTCCCCCTCCGCCCGTCGAGTTTCCAACTCCAGACATTTTACTGAAAAACAAAACACAACTAGAAGTGTTAAGAGAGGCATAGATAAATCATTTCTATCTGTTATGCTGTTATATTGCAGAAATCATAACATTTTCACATTTATTAATCGTTCAAATTCGGTAGACTCGTAGTAACTTTTCGACCCAGAAAATTACACAGAAAATAAAAACCCTGTGTGCTGCCCCACCTGTGTCTTTATCATATTTTAAATGTGATGAATGATACGCAAAACGAATATATAAGAGTTGAAGAGAAGCAGCTCACCTATTGTTGGTGAGTCCCATGAGGCTGTCCTCATCTCCGGAGGCGGCGTCGAATGTCTCCGGAGGCCAGGAGAGAGCAGGCACCGCTTCGTCCACGGCGCCGGTGCCGGCCACGACGCCCGCGCCCACCGCGTTCGATACTACCAGGCCGGGCGTAGACGAGTTCTCCACTGCACAGGAGATGGGCAAACAAACGTTCACTATCCGAGCTCACAAGACCCACATAAAAGTAGTCATGTGTTATAAGTTGCGTAAACTAATTTTACTGGTGGGTATCGGGCGGGGGTAAGACAGAGTGATTGGTGACCGAGCATTGGATAAGCGGTAGAAGAGAAAAATATGGGTAGGGACAGACCTGTAAGAGTAGCGTACGCTGATACGCTGTACTGGAAGCATTTTCCTTCACTGTAATCACGTTCGTACGACGTACGTTAGTTCGTATGTACGTCGTACGAAACTGCACAGGCATTGAACGCTCACCGTAATACAGGATCGAACCATAGATATTTTGCACATTTATCATTCAATTGTAATTCTAACACAATTTATTAAATTTTTCAAAGTTATTTATCCGGTGTATCAACTTTGCAGTAATATAAATATTGTAAGTAAATTGTCAACGACTGAATCGTTAAAAATCTAACACAAATGAAAAATCCCGAGCAGATCAGTGTTCGATGCTAGCGACGACAGCATATTGTAGGATGTAAATTATAACTATGCAGCCAAAACAACATTTCGAAAACTTCCGGCTCTTGCGGCGAATTTACCGGACTGTTCTGAAGTGTTCGAGTACGTGTATGCAGTCAAAACATGCTCGTAGCTGAGGGCATATTGGGCGTGTGTCGCCCAAAAATTTTAAGTAAAGCTGTCTAGCAGGCAGAAGCGGAACTACCAGATGCGTTAACGATGAATCATATGAAGACGAATTTCGTAAAGCAATGTGTAGTCCGGATAGCTCAGTTGGTTAGAGCATTGAGGGCTATACTCAAGGACGTAGGTTCGAGTCCCACTTTGGACATAACGAGAACAGTTATTTGTCTTTGTATTTAAAAAAAAAATTATTTATCTGGTGCATCGAATCTGCAGCGTTAGTACACATTATAAATATTATAATAGTCAACGACTGAATCGTTAAAAAATCTAACACAATTGTTGGAATATTACATAAATACTGGCAAAGACCGTAACATCGGTTCAAATAAAATAGATTATGCTAGATAATTGCGGGATAAATAGGTTACGGAATGGAAACCAGGCGTGGGAAAGCGGAAGAGGGGAAGGCAGAAGAAGAGGTGGCGAGACGACATCGAGAAGATTGCTGGCAAGGAATGGAAGAGAACGGCGGGAAACAGAGAGGAGTGGAAGAAACTTTAGGAGGCCTTCACCCAGCAGTGGGGAACAGAATAATAATAGAATAAAGTATATATGAAAATATAATTATGTAAATTAAACATTATGAAGTAAACTTAGTGTAATAAATGTAAAATAAATTAAATTAAAAGAAGTGCATATTTTTCAAGGTACAAACTATGTTAGTTAAGTGTTTTTTTTCTTTGAAGATTGTTCAATAAAGGCTAATTTCATTTCATTTCAGATAATTACAAAGAGACGGATGCTTTTTTACATCGGACAGAGGTTACTAATAAGATAGCGCACCTATATCAGGCTCCTTATTGGAGCTGGGCGCGCACATGTGAACGCATGCGTGCAGAATGTTGCGGTTGCCGTCGCATCGCTCCTGCAGCACGGACAGTATCTGCTGCTCTGTAACAGTGAGACGAGACAAGCTTTTACTACATCTACTATACTAAACAGCATCCACAAAACTTATATAAACCCACCGGCACGGATTCTGGGCCAACCGTACTTTAAAATATATTTCTCAAGAGGAAATGAAATTGTGGGCTCTAAGTTTTTCAAATGACTATTGAGGTTCTTCTCTCGAAGTTTCAGACATTGTCAACGTACATATAAGGAAAACATTTTTCACGTGAAATGTTGAAATTGAAATGTTCAAAATTAATCAAATATCAAAAAGGCTTCATGGTCAGAGTTCTAACAGTCTGTGGTTGGACACAGACCTAAAGCACCTAAGCTCGATAAATCTCAAGACATTCACTTAAAGAAATGGCTGAAGAGAGAGATCGGACATGCCATATCTTCTTCATCCCTAACAAGTTATCCTGCCATGTGAGGTTCATCGCTATGTTCGTTGCTATCGCTTTCGCGCTCCCACTGTGCCTACACGCCAGTCTATAGAGGATTTTCCGTTAAACTCTGATACGCTCAGCCCCTACATGAAACTAATAGGTTAGGTATCTACAATAAATGAACTAGGTTTCAACAAATATCATTATGCATAAACTACTAATACCATGTGGGGACGGTACTTAAAATAATGACCCCACTGCATCTCTTCCCATGCATGTCGTAAAAAGCGACTAAGGAATAAGGACATGAAACCGTGAAAAAGGCGTTAACAGGCTCACCACCTCTCACCTTGGCACGGTACTTCCATGGAGTCATGCTGTAGGTGAGTCTTTGTGCCTTACATGCTGTTTGATATCTTGTCCGAATACTTTGCGAAATGTGGTGGTTGGTGTTGTGCTGAAATGTATCAGAGTTCTTGCAGCACAACACCGATTGCTCTGCTTACCTCGAGTGCCGGGATTCAGCGTGAGTCATATGAATGTATGCATGTATAACTATTTTAAAAAAAAAATTAAGTGACTAATAACACATCATAATACTGACTGGGTTCCGTCTCTAGCTGATGCAGCAGCTGCCGCACACCCTCCACGTCGCACCTCAGCACGCGCGGCATTAACAGCTGACAGTCGGACACCAGAATTATCAGCGCCACCTACAACCATCATACCGACATCAACTAAACTTCAACATTCATCTCAACATCAGCGCTACAATAGTAACAGGTATTCACATTTGCAGGTCCACATAGCTAATATAAATATCCTATTATTTTTTAGATATGGCTGTCCAAAATTTGAAGCTGTTGAAGCTATTTCCTTTGCTCACTCGCCTTTCCATGCTTATACATGTATTTTTTTTAAATGTTCATTTAATTTTAGGGCTTTAGCCGAACTCAGCTACGTCAGCCTTATAGTGACCATCATGACGATAGAGCTTTGACATCAGCCATTTCTTAGCAGACTAGTGATAGAGACTTCGGTGAAACTATTTATACATGTATTCTTAAAATTGCTATTTAGTAGATAATTGGCAAATTTTATGAATTGACTTTATATTATGTCTAATCTATGTATATTGTAAATATTGTGGATTTTTCAAATACACGAAAATAAATAAATAACACTTTGCATACTTGAATGTATGCATATGGCTTCTTCGGTTATATATATCGGAAGTGACCTGTGACTTGAGAGCGTTGTGATGGTGCGGGTGGTGTTGAGCGAGGTGGGGGTGCAGGGGCAGAGCGTGCACGGCGAGGGCGCGCGCCGGCGGCAGGTTGAGTGCTGGGGGCTCGCGCACGCAGCCCACGCAGTCCCGCGCCACCGGGTACACGGCGCTGTTACCGTCACGCAGCATCACTACCGATTCACCACCCTGCACAACACAAAGTAAAGACATTCCTCATTAAACATAAAGACATAATTTTTTTATGACTAACTGATATTATGCACAAAATTAATCTGTACTAATTATAAGAACGTAGAGAGAAATGTATGTCCGTGTTGATTTTTCGCAAAATTCTATTACAGGTAGGTTACATTTTTTAAAAATTGAAACTGAGGCGGAAGGCTACATCACTTAATGCACCAGTTTTCCAGTACCAGTGTATTATGCCCGGGTTGGTACCACCGCATTGAATGAAACTCGGCCGAAGCGGCTGCTATGAAACATAGTTCTTGTTTTCCGTCCAGTTCAGTGTAGCTGGCTGGAATTGAGGGACGTGCGGACATTGCACCATCTACATAACTCATCAAGGTGTTTAGGCTGACATTGTTGTACCAGAAAAACTGGTGCATTAGGTGATTATTATTATTATTTTTAATAGACTAGCAGTTTGATGCTGATGCGTTTATATCACAACACAAATTTTTTGTATTTTTATTTTTCGTTTGAATATGTTTGTCGAGTCTGTTTTTAAATTGGTTCA
>WYDE02198991.1:0-10367 GCA_009867175.2 Adela reaumurella | reverse complement strand
CTCCCACTCAAGCATCTTGAACACGTCTTCTAGTGCATTTGTAAAGAGCTTGGGTGAGATCACATCCCCTTGTCTCATCCCCTTTCCAAACGGGATTGCGCAGGTATTATCGTGGAGTCTCACAGTCATCGTCGCCGATCGATACAAGTTTTGGAGTACCTCGACGTATCGGTGGACAGCCCACTTTTCAACTGAGTCAAATGCCTTCTCGTAGTCTACAAGGACTAAGAATATCGGCTTGTTGCACTCATCACACTTTTGGATCACCTGTATTTTAGTCAGAATGTGATCCACGGTTCCGAACCCCTCCTGAACTGAACCCAGCTAGTTCCCGTGGTTGGTAGTTGTCCAACCTCTGCGTCAGCCTACCCTATGCGAAGACCATTAAATCATTGTTCAATGTATACAGCTATTTCAAGCTGAGGATCATCCTGGCTGTTAAGCGAGGGAACACTGCAGGGACCCAGGATGCCAGTTGGCGCCATTATGGGAGATTATTTTTATTTGTACTTCTGTAAGTATAGTTTAGGTAATTTTATTTTACTTAGTTAGTTTTAGTCTTAATTCAATTTATATTTATATTGGCTCATGATACATTTTAGTAAAATTATAAATATATAAAGTGACCAAAAACATCTCTCAGATTTGATATAAATTGGCACTGTGCTAAACCCCTAATTATAATACTGAATAGATTGAGAATAACTGATATTGATTTAAGTAACGTAAAACGAGGAATACGTACTTAAAAGTAGTGTGAGCACGACATATCGAGATGACGTAAGATCACTTACATTACATATAACGTGGAAACAGTTTTATTTTATGTGAGTCACAAATTCGCAGTCATAACCTCACAAGGCCAACCAGCCAGCAATAAAATTTGCAGTTTCACAGAAACCCGAGGTGGCATAAAATTTTATATAAATGAAACAATGTACACCACAATACTTAAATCATGTGGGTATTCGGGGCAAAACAACAACAACCAGATTACCAGAAAGTTTGATCAGCGACTTGTGTCCAAAAAATACGAGTACGTATTCAACATACCGGTCCACGAAGTTGACCACGCGGACAACGATCAGACAACTTTCCATTAATACTTTCGCTCTCATCAGTTCATTTTGGCAGTAATTCCACCTGAAGCGATGACCACATCGACGCACTCGCCAACGCAACGGCCAGCGAAGCGTAAGCAGACAAAATATCGTAGCAGAATAGTGTAACTACAAAGCAAAATGCAAGTGGGCACCGAGCCAGAAACGACGAACGCGAGATGTCATCCGATGTTTTTGCTCTTTACGACTTCTCGCTAGCTTCCGCGATGGCTGCGAAAACTAAATGAATGATGCATGGACTCAACCAAGCTTTACAACTAGTTTACATTGTCACGTCACGATGTTATGTATGGTATACTTGTATACATACGTACCTACTTTCAATTTCTACTTATGTCCCGCGCTGATGTAATTTATTTCAATGTCATCTAGATTTCTTAGTTAATGCAAGAATCGGTATATAAATAGCTGTGTTAGCACATTCTACTTTTTAAAGTTCCTAGCACAATAAGAGATATAAGTAATAAGGTTTTTGCTTGTTATACGTGGAACAGTTTCATACAAAATGTGTGAATTTGCACAAAATTATGTTTAAATTGAGGCGTTTGCGTTGTATAAAGAAGATCCATTACCATTTCAGTCATTCCAACGGATCACATCATCCAGTCGTCACCACCGCCAAATTTATGGACGGATTAAATCCTACGCTATCCGAGCTGTCGGAGCGGGGTCTCCTGGGAAGTCGCAATTGTCTATTAGCATGAGAGGAGCGAAACAGGAGGCGGGATCACCCGGCAGTACAGCTGCCGCCAACTAACATTATGTCTCTACAAAATTATCTATCACACTCACACCTTGGCCCATGATGGGGGAGTGAGACAGTGATACGATTATAGAAGAGCTAGTTATAGAGGTAGAGAATCGTCTGCCGGTGCTTATATCTGGACGGTGTTAGGCAAATGATACATGTGTCGTGCGGTACTGTATTGTATAATGAGAGCACATCCTCTCCGGTCGTTTTATGGACTATTATCTCATTACTACTACATTTTTCTGTATCAATTTGTCGCATCTGTGCGTTGCTATCCCGACGGTTTGTTTTATCTTACGTTATGTGAAATGTCAAGGTTTATACATAACTTCAAAGTCGCGAAATTTATGACCTTCAGCGTTAAAATTCTTCGGCGATGATGGTTGCACGTTTATCATATTAAAATAGTCACGCTCAGTTTCCTTATGTACCTACTACTGCGTCGCATTGGCCTTCTATTGTAATGTGTTTTCCTTCTCGTTAGGGATTCACCTTCATTTCTTCCCACTCGGTCGATGTTGTACGTTCTTAATTATCATACGAATCAAGATGTTGTCATTCGTATAGTTAGATTTCCAGTGTTACCTATGTATATGTTTTATTTTATTTGCAAATCATTTTGTTATTATCTTATAATGGCTTGCAAGATATTTCAAAATTAGAGTGGATAGTAAGCAGTTTCAAAGTGTACCTACTCTATGTCTATAGTTATCAATTTTAAAACAATTTACACCATATTCTTCAGTGCGCCAACGATCATATATTTCGACATCAAATTGCAGTGATTCACAAAGCCATGCCGTAATATTTGCTATAACATGTCTGCTTCATTGCATTGCATCACAACACTGGTAATAAACCTTCGTTCTAGACCTCAGCTGCTGAATGTCATTCATTTCATTACGCAACATTGTGATCTCTAGGTATCTAGCTTATTCCATGCACGCGGAAGGAGAGGAATCCTTGCTGCGAAAATTAAATACCAATTCACGCAAATTTCATAGCTACTGTTTTGTGACTGTATATTCTTTATATTCTCTGGTTGATTAAAATATTCCAACACAATGAGAAAGCAACTAGGTAGTTTTTAAGTCTAGGGTTTTTCAAGGTTAGGCTATTCTAGCTACTCTATTCTAGGCTACTCATAATAATGAATAATTATTTATTTTTGTTATCTACTTGTTATCCTTTTAAAGTATTACGTTTTATACCTACGTCACGCCTATCTCAAAATGTATCGAAGAAAACTTTTCTACTGCGTATTTTCGTATTCCCGATTCTCGTCTTTTTAGCACTAGGAAAAAATCGAAACTTACCTTTTGAGAAGCCCTGACTTCCGAGGAACAAATGGAAATTTAATGTTCGAGAAGCCCTGATGACCTAAATTTTTTTAACTTAAAAACTTTATTTCAAATAAAATACTTAAAAATAATTGAGCTAGTCCTAAAAATAATTAAACTATAACCCTATAAAAATAAACCTACCTACAAATAAAAATAATCATCCACGGGGACAAATTTGCCATACCCTACATTAATATATACATATTTATTGAAAAGTTCGTATGCGTGTCACGAATGTAATACTTAACGACGCCTACAAGCATTCTTTGGGGAGCTGCAAATAACATACCGGCCTGACAGGGAGCACCAGGCCTCATTTAAATTACTCTGTCGGTTATATTTTGAGTGAAAATATCAGTAGAAGTGCCCCACCCAACCCAATAATAATACCGTTCATAGTCATAGTATTGGAATTCCCATATTATGCGAGACTGATAAGTAGGTATATGAACAGTCACATTGTGTGTACTACCTATCAATGACATGATACAATAAAATTATTGGTTTTATTTCCAGACGACCAGGAAAACATAAGTGGAATTGTATTAATGATAAGAAGCTGAATTCCCGATGTCGGTTTATCGCATATGGCCTGGTGGGTCAAACAAAACCGACTCCAACAAACAGTACCTATCCTACAACGTTGACATCATCCGAGCCAATTTAGAGCGAGGCTAAGCAAGCGAACTACTCTCAAATTATTTCAAAATAAACGGTGAGCGAGATAATATGAACGAATCTGTTGGAATTTTCGAAGGATGAGGATGAAGAAGAGAATAAACTAGATAAAACTTGAACTGAACATAAACATTGCCATTTGTACTCGTATTATGATAACACGAAGTCTTCTAAACGAAAGATATAATTACTGGACAAGCAAAGACACACTTGTAAAGATCTGGAAATCATTTAGAGCCCCGGCTTAAGGAATCACTAGATAATTTTATCACTTTATTGTACAACTTCTACGTGTAAGGATAATGGTATGTATAAAACTACCGTATTATCCACACAGTCCACAATTAGCACAGTTATATACATGACTCATTCTACGTCCTGCACTATCATTGCTTCTTTGTAGAGCGGATCGGGAGCGTCAAACAGCAAATCCCACGTCGAAGACGAGATCGCAACCTCTTTGAACTCTCTGTGCCACGCACGTGTCTTTCGAATAGGCGCAGATTTGAGGCACAGCGAGGCGGGAGAAAGTTGTCGTGCCAAGTCGCTAAACTACTTACCGTTCTCATGCCGTTCTCTATCTACCAACCAGTGCAACCAGCCAACTAACTACTCTTTGCCTATAGCTCAGTGAAGGAAGAACGCTAACGCCACTATTACATGTTCCTTGCTAAAGTTTTCTCTAACGCGCGTTACAAGTGCGTTATGGAGACGAGTCGTTCCTTTTCTTTGTTGACTACACAAAACATACCCTTAAGAAGGGTTTCGTCTGGCAGTCATTTAGTGAGTCAGTTTAAGAATTTTACTAAGTAGATATAACCCATGATGGGTTGGCTTTTATCTCTTATGTCACGCAATCGTGAACCATTATTATGTGAGTCTAAGTCACATCAATTCTGTTGACTAAGGTAGCCTTGGAGTAATTTCACATTTAGCAAGTTCCAACTCTTTTAGTGGATTGGAGGTCTCAAGTATCTGTTGGAAAGATCCATGACGTGACGATAACTTCATCTTTAATGACGAGACGTTTTCGAACACGGACGACCTCTCAACCAACGCATCATTGACGCACGACGCGTACTCTCTTCTGTGACGCGGCGCTCGTATCGACGCGCGTCGAGCCAACGCGCTGTTCTCAAGCATAGCATCCGTCTGTTTATGTTATCAAATCTCTGTCTGAGATTGGAGTTGGGGACAGGTGGCAATGCTTACACAACAATTACACAATTTGTTATGTTTGATTTAGGTGAGATTTCCGACAAATGTGAAAAACCTTTGGAAGTGACCGATATAAAGTTAATTACACATTTAATTACAAATTCTTGCAGTACAACACCGACTGCTCTGCTTACCCCGATTGTCGGGATAGAGCGTGAGTGATATGTATGTATGTACACATTTAGTCTTCGTGGAAATACTCGTATCGACGTGACGGACGTCACAACGTCTATTTTTTTATGATCGCCCGTCAACATGGGCTGCAGACCAGAGGGGCCGGAGTGCATGCTCCGATGCAGCCAACTTCACCTCGCGGGAGGTCGACAAGCTTGGGATTTGGAAAAGGGTGCAGGTATTTCCTGACTGCTTTGTCACATTGGCTGACCGAATGATCACGGCATATGTATGGCAAACGCACAGGAAACATTTAGCACGTAGGATCCACAGAGTAGACACCTGCTGATAAACGATAACGCTTCACTTCCATCCAAGCAGGCAGATACAATATACTTACTTACCTAACTACTGTCTGATCTTAATGCCAGAGACATATTGCTTAGAAATAATATTGTCGATGCTATCACCTCACTTGAATATATTTAAATAAGTTGTCAAAACGAACCTTGTCTCAATAAGAGGTTTTTTATCAGAGGTACCCGTAACCTCTAGCCACGGAAAGAGCTTAGGAAGAGCTTTCCATGGTCATGTCATGTCACGTAAATAAATACAAACATAATTATGGTTAATATAATATGGTACAAATAATAAAGTTTCAGGCGGTTACCTGGTTAAAAGTTGTGTCCCGTTGGAAGTACCTACCTACAACGACACTTGCAACTTTGATGTGTCGGTTAATTCCTTCGTTTTATAACATTCGCATTGGTTTTTTATAGATTGAATACATTGATACAGTCGCAGAATGTCGCAGAGAGTCAGACAAGTATACATGGTCAAGACAAGTTTCCGAGTGATTAGATATCCGAGTAGCAAAGTTAACAATTTGAATGTCGGTTTTGAGAACTAATGATGTCCGCCAGTGTATTCTTATTATAACAAGTAGATTGATATTAAAGTCACCTACTATTACAAGGTTGTGCTGATAAAAACACTGCGAATTTAGCATATTATACAGTATGGTAAAGAATCTGTCATTATTTCCGTTGTCTGAGCGATACACGCATATTATGACTATTAGCATTATCTTGATACATTCTATGGCGCAATTCATATGAACGTGGATGGTTGCGTGTGCCTGCCGACGACACGCCCAATAGAACCCGCCGGACTGTTCACGCATACCTTGAACGATCCCACTTTAAATGAGTACGCTTTAGAAAATACATTGGGATTAAGTGCGTTCCACAGTTTGGCACTGCGGAAGATGAAAGAAATGCTGGAGCACTTAGTCGCACTTTATACAGAAAGTAGTTGGTTACCTAATAAACCTAAAAAAGTATTTCACGGTGATTGGCGCCAATTAAAAACCCTATAAAATTGGATTGTATAATCGTCACGTTTACTTACAATTTTCCAACAAGTCGACGTCGACGACAGCAGATCGCACCGCAGAAACGTGACCGTTTGAACGTTTCACCTTGCTTTGGAGTTTACCTTCGTAATAAACCGAACCAGGTCACCGGTGCCGGTGCCGGTGGCACCCTCGCTTTCCATATTGCCGACGAGGTGTAAATTAATATTCACTATCGCAGTCTAAAAGAACCAATTTGTATATTCTATTCACACATTATTGAGGAAAACCGTAACAAAGAAAGTAGCAGGTGGCTTGGTGCTGGCTGGTATTATTATTTACAACTTGTAATGTTTATCTTCGAGCAATTTATGTGTCGCAGCCAACCAATTAAACACCTAGGCGGGTCATTGTAACAATTCATCTAGCTCTACGTTCAACGTCATGGCTGACTGAAACCTAGCCCCTTTAAAACGGCTGACGAAAAGCCGCCGAGGGGGTCAATTTGAAATTTTACATTATTTGCGGCCTTTGCAACACACGTCAGTCTTTTACTGACGTGTGGTGCCACAAGGCAACTTTCCATGCACATTTCGATACCTATGGGAAATTGACCCTTTCCACGTTTGGACGTTTTACTTCCTACTTTTCCATTTTTACACTTTCAAATTTTTCAAATGAAATTTTTCACTTTTCCACTTGTACACTTTTAAATTTTTCAAACGATGATGTGTGTTTAAAATGCGTAACTTTTCTGAATTATCTCCGGCGCTGCGGGAGGACACGGTGCAAGCACATGCACACCGTGGCAGCTTCGGCTTGCCTCATCTGCCTCGTCTCGCATATTGCAAGACCTGCACCTTGTTACAGCAGGCGGGGGCCTCCCTCCCTCCTACGCCTCCGGCTACTGAATTGTCTCAGGGAGTAGTCATGTCTGACCAGTAAAAAGTCGGGGCAGCAAATTATGTACTTTCCGCAAAATAAGAATACATCACAATTTCATTTAATCAAATGGCTAAGCGACGGTCAGCCCTTTGATTAAACTTTTGTTTCAACGCGTCGTTTAGCCATTCCATTGAACGGCGCCAATTCTTCAATGGCGTAGGCGTTCAATTGAGGAGCGGATTCAACCAGTTGACTGCGACATATATGTAATATACATACTGTAATATTGGAACATTTTTATCTTTTAGCAAAATTTATTTATTAAAGCTTTTTAAATGCTTTAAATACTCGACTAGCACTTCACTATATTTTTGTTCGATAATAACTTGAAAGGTGTCACATCACTATTTCAAGATGTCTGATGTATGGTGAACACGGATTAATAAGGATGTATTACCGGAGTATATATTAGTAATCTATGGTATTACTCATTCCCGTCCGTCCTCAGAAAAGAGAACAGTGGTCGCCACGAAAGTTGTAAGAAGACGGCACTAGGACGGGGGACGTTGCGTATGCGTGTGCGTGTTTAATATGTGTCGCAGTCATATTTTCATCTTCCTCTTGCGCACGTACTATCAGTGCTCCTGGGCACGTACGTGGTTTCCCCGCTCGCCTATGTATGCGTCATCCATCCTAGCGCTGGATCTAGGAAGTTAAAATTTGGAGTATACTCCTTGGGTGACATAAGGCGGGATTTTCCCGACTCTCCACCAAAGAGGGGTAAAGCGGGATATATGGAATGATATGAATTCGGTGTTTTCTTAGAAATATGAACTGAATTCAGCATTTCACTCTATATGTATTCTAAAATGGGATATACTCGTAGAGGGAAAATGAGTTTCTCTATGGAATAAAAATTCAATGATATCTCATTGTGCTGTCGTTTCGTTATATTGAAAGTTTTTTTTCCCAAAAATATTAAAAATAAACCTACCTAAAATTATTAATTTCACGATTTCTCTCTTCCTGACTTCTGAGGGGAGGTACGGAAAAAATGATTTCAGTATGGATTCACAAATTCTTTAATTCCTCCTCCTTCCTCTTATACATATAGAGATGTAAAACTGATTCCTTCGGAAAATATTACACGTATTATTATCTAAAAAGAAGTTTCTGAATTTCTCCTTGTGCAACTTGTGAAAGGTTGAATATTAACCTATCACAAAAGTATTAGTTTCTTTTCAAAAATAGTACACGTATGATTATCTAAAAAGTTATGTCAGAATTTTCCCTTGCGTCACTTCTGAAAGGGGAATACGGCAAAATGGATTTCGCTGTGACCACCCCAAATCATTACACCTTAAGTCAAAATTTGAGGAGTATATGTACTCCTTTCATAGATAGTGTAAGCACCTAATAAGCTGGATTTTCCCAAATTCCTTACCAAAGAGCGCGAAAAATTTCACTAATTTATTATTATCTCTTAAGGTGGAGTACCTAAATATGAACTTGGTGTTTTCGTTGAAATATTAAAAATAATAATATCTAAAAACAAATTTCTGGACTTCTCTCTATTTAATTTCTAGAAGAGGAAATAGGGAAAACGTTAAGTTTTATGAATTTACAAATTCAATCATACATAACTCACTAATCTATTGAAATAATATAAGTTTGTTTTTCACTTACAGTTTCACTGTCAGGCGTCGGACGTTGGGGTCGGGGTTCGGATGTCGGATGTCATGTCTAGTGTCATGGGTCTTGGGTCGTGGTTTTGGGGGTCTGTGTTGTGGGGTCGGGAGCCGGGTGTCAGGCAGGCGTCAAGCGTCGGGCGTCGGGGTCGGTGTTCGGATGTCGGATGCTTTGTGTCGGAGTCGTAAGTTTGGGCGTGGGGTCGGAGTCGACTGTCGGGTGCCGGGTGTCTGGCGTCGGGGTCAGTTTTCGGGGTTAAAGTTGGAGATGAAGGCAAGGCAGGGTCCTTTTCACTTCTAACGACCAAGACTTACCTCAAGTATTTTTTAAACGTGTTAATACTTAAAAATTATTTTCAGGATTTCCGTTGTGTGACTTCTGAAAGAGTACATGTGGCAAAAGGTATTTCAGTATGCATTCATCAATTAGTTCATTTCTCTTTTCCCTATGTACATACCGAACTACTTTCATCATTTCGCATCATTTCTTAAAAAGTAATTTCAAGATTTCCCATTTCGTAACGTCTGAAAGAGGAAATACCAGTCCAGTCCAATCCTTTGAACATAGAAGTTGATATTTTTAAAGTTGAAGGATTTTCGAAAATGCCCCACCATAAGGGGAAAGTTGGACAAATGGATTTTCGCAAATGTTTCTTGAAAATGCTGTAAATTTCCAGTATGCATTTAAGAGTATATTATGGTATACTATTTCCATGTAGACGGTCATCACGCAAGCATATAATTGCCACGAGCGAAACCACGGGCAAAAGCTAGTAATCTATAGATAGACGGATCCTAAACAAAAGCTCCAACAGAAAAGGTTCTTTCTTACTTGATCAGTGCGGGTAAATAATATCTGTTTTTTTAAATGTCTGAGAATCTATATACCTATTTAGGTGACTAGCCCTTTGTCTACCAAAACGAAGCTAGTTCCATTGGGTGTGATGGGAATGGGAAGCTCAAAGTAAAAGCGTTTATAGTTGAAAAAGTCTAAATGTATCCGGAATAAATGGACGAACGAACTAGTCTAGTTAGACCATTTTACATCACTCTGACTCTGGTAAATCATCAATTAGAGTATTTTAAGTCGATTCAGGTTGGGTTATGTTAGGTTATCTAATTTAGTTAGTTAGACCATTTTTACATCACTCTGACTCTGGTAAATCATCAATTAGAGTATTTTAAGTCGATTCAGGTTGGGTTATGTTAGGTTAT
>WYDE02198980.1:0-10367 GCA_009867175.2 Adela reaumurella | reverse complement strand
GCTTTCGTGCTTCGTCTGCCATACCCAACTTTCACTTCCGTACATCAGTGTAGGGGCCAGCACTCCACTATGGACAGACACAAATAATTCCTCTTAGGATTAAAACGATGCTTGCTAAAACGGGACACACAGACTAAGATTGTATGTATACGGCGATGTAGTGATGTGTCTCCGCCTCGTCTCGTCGTAGTGTTGGGCAAATCAGTTTTCTCGAGTTGTCATCTTGTCATAGATAGAAATAAAAATACTGGCGTGCACTTGTCCAATTATTTAATAAAGATTAAAACTTCGACAAATAATTCCTCTTAGGATTAAAACGATGATTGCTAAAACGGGACACACAGACTAAGATTGTATGTATACGCGCGGTGTAGTGATGTGTCTCCGCCTCGTCGCGTCGTAGTGTTGGGCAAATCAGTTTTCTCGAGTTGTCATCTTAGTTTAGTCTCACCCGAGATGCGCCTTGTTCTTGTACCTACGAGTGCATTATATTTATAGAATTTTGCTAGTGGTTCCGCCTAATTTTAGAAATTTTTCCTTATTGATTTCTCCTTATAAGAGGATTCTTGTGTATATACACATACACACATAGGAGTTTTAATGGTATTCTAGCCTTTGACACATTCTTAATTCTCTTACTTGGTTAATATGTTTCACCTACGCATTTTCCTTTCAACTTTTCTACCTACGAAGGATTAAGGTATTATGTACCTTACGAAGTTTATTTTTCATATGAAACATTACCAGCGTTGAACGCGAGCAAAAACTGGGGAAAGTGAAATATTACAGTAGAAGAGATGTTTTTCATCAATTTTTCTTATGAGTGAAATTTGGGTATCTATAAAAATTTTAAATTGTATGCTGAAAATATAAAACATTCGCACGTACGATAAATGTGTTTGTATGTGATAATGAGTTTACTTCTGTTTAACTTGATAATCCGACATTTAGAGCAACCCTATTCAATGTAGAGTCAATGTTAATATTTACAGTCAACTACCCTTAGTTCTTATGCCTGTGGACATTTTATTTACGCAAATACCGATTCCCACTATGAAATTATGGTTTAAATATTAATTTGTAGTTGTCAGAAAAATAAATAGTCTTTAAAGTCGTAAATGGCCGTAACCATATAATGTGACAAGTAAACATTTCAATAACTTTTAACTACAAAGTTTTAAGACACGTTGAAATTCGAGTTTTCAGAAATTCGACTGAAATGTAAGTCGTCTTAGAACTTTGTATGGCAACATTCTGTGGTCTTACCTGTGATTATTGAACGAAGGGGTAGAACAAATATATCAAGATAAAAAACTACCCAAAAAAAATTATTTTATTCAATGTTTAAATTTTTTTTACTTGTATCATTATATGTTTACGGCCATTTGCGACTTTTAAAACTATTTTATTTTCTGACTACTAGAAATTAATTTTCAACCATTGCATAGAGGGAATCGGTAAAGATTTGCGTAATTAAAATTTTCAAGGGCGTAAGGACTACGTAGGGTTGAGAGCACGAAGGGGTTGTGATGTGAAATATGCATTATTTTAGGGTACATAACTGAGGTCAGACTGACCTTGCGGGCAAGAGCGCGCCTCTCAAGCGGGAGATGCGGGTTCGATACCCATGGGAGCACAATATTTATAACTTTAGAATTTGTGCTAAATGGCTGCTGACGCTCCGGTAAAGGAAAACATCGTAAGGAAACCCACTTCCAAGCCGATTGGTCGCCGGGGAAGTGTATGACTAAAATCCTCTAATATCATGTAAATGTCATGTACGGCTTGTACCCAGCAGTTGAGCGAATAAAATGGCTGCAAAAGAAAGTAGAAAGAAGGTGCATAACTCAAATCTGACTACTCTATATATCTTTTGTGAATACTCTAGCTAGACATATAGTACACTATCAGACATATAGACATATCGCTTCTAAAATTGATCGAATTAAAAATAATTTTTGTGTAATATGTGTGGCTCTACCGGTGTAACTCGCAAGCTCGTTCTCCAAAATTATCGCCCAAAATCAATCAATCAGAAAGCAGCGTGGAGTGCATTAATGCTTTTGATTGGTTGATTTGGGGGCTATTTTTTCGGTTAAACCAACTTGGCTGGTTACGCCGCGCCCCCGGCGCGGCGGCGGCCAGTCACAGATTTCGAGGCAGAGTTGATGCTCACTGGCCTTCCAAGATGGCTTCTAATGAATTAAAGATGTAATAGAATGGCGTAAAAGTTGTACTGAAGGTGTAATTACCGTTTCTAAGCCGGTTGGTCACCGTCGCAGTTTATGATTACGTAACACTTAAATGGGACATGACAAGATCTTAGTCTATTTAATGCAATCATAAAATCGATGTATACAATCAATATTCCATCAAATTTCAGTAGGTAAGGTCAGGTAGGCATAGGCGCGAATAGGCATCTGTCAGGCCAGCATGACATTCTCAATCACCGACAAACAACCAAATGTCCATGGGCGTCGTCAGTCACCAGTTATGCTCGGCGCCTATGTCGCGCAAGTTAGCATCAGATCTGAGTAGGTATACTCAGAAACTAAAATGCAGATACATCTGTCAAAGGCAATCTATTCAACGTGATGCACATCGGAAAATGTCAACCGTGCATCAGATTATATATTTTATGTTCAATTATACTTTTCAAGGTGAGTAAGTAAGAGAAATTTCAGTATTTTAGTTTTATTTCAAATTAAACTTACATATACTTACAGTGAGTAATTTCATGTATTTGTGTATAATAATTTAAATTTATATTCCTAATAAGATCACAAATTTTACAGATTATGTCAAGGCAAACTGTTACACCAGAAGGCAATCATTTTCCCCTACAATCTAGCTACTTGAACACTATAGGTACATATAATGTACTTATTATTAACTTATAAAGCCCAAAGTTTATTTAAATTTCAAATTAAGAAATTATTTGAAATCGTTTTTGGAAGATATGAAAATAATTACTTTCGACATGAAATTTACACATTATAAAATATTAATATTTATTATCTACTTTGCATAGGTACTTCTTAAAAATATTGAAATAGATTCCTTTAGGCGATAATAGGTACTTAATAATATTAGCTACTTATTACATAATTACAATTTTTTTTAAATTATTTACAGAGTTTAGGAAAATTACGTGCCCGTAGGAAGGATAATACTTACAAAACATAGAAACTTATTACAGTCATTTGATTTATCTTAAAATTAAATGTGTACAAACATATCTACAACATTGATAAAAACTACCTACGTTAAAACAGCTTTTCTCAAGTAGGTACATAGGTAGGTAAATTTGTATTTTTGAAGTTACAAATGTACTTTCATACATACTAATAATTAGAACTCTAAAATATTTTAACTCGTGCAAAATATAGGGCCTTATAAAAGGCGTGTTTGTATAATCTGTCAATATAATACCTAAGCATTCCTGTAAAACTCAATATGAAATATGTGATATTATTTGCTTTAAATTCTCACAAATATGATTATGTACGGAAAAATAGAAATTGTGGACATAGTACATAATATTGAATTTTAGAAATATATGAACGCATGTAAATACATATTTTATTTAATGTACTCTGCCCATGTCCATTCCGCCGAGTTGTCCAATGTATGGGTAGCCTGACTTAGCTTCTGTGGGTGAGTGGGCGTGCGTGCCGTAGTGCGTGGGGTTGGCTCCAAAGAACGAACTGCAACAATGAAAAACCAGGGTCACATACATACACACATATTAACTATTTTAGTACATTTAATATGGGTTTGGACAAATTTGTATAATTGCCTGAAATAAAACGTTAAATAAAAAAAAATTAAGCAAGACGTAGGCACTACTTGGATACCCATGAAGTTTACCCAGAAGGAAAGGTCCCTAGAGGGCTATGATGATAGCTGACGTTGGGGTCTACAACTACCTATTCACAAATATAAAAAATAAAATAAATGTACAAGCCGGACTTATTCCTTTAGCTGACACTCACTCCTGTAGAAGATGTATCAGATATAGGACGGGACTAGCGCCATTTTGAGACGTTACACATCATTAGAATAAATTAAGACAAAAGATCTGTAAATAACCAGTTTGTCTGTAATACTACAAACATCGACGAAAAAAAAAGTTTTTTCGCAGTGAACAACACAGTGTCATTAACTTGGTAACAATCAGTCTAAATACCCTTAACTTCGATTTTGTCAAAGCATGCATGCCGCAATTGCACGATCACTACAGTATCAATGCTATAGTCAGCAGTCATATAATTATGGCAATTGTAACGAAGAAGCCCGTGAGAGATTCATAGTTCGAAGTTCCCACATACTTCGTTCGTAGCGAGTAGCGATCGTGTATGTAGTAAGTCGGTGCTACAAATTACTAGACCTATTTTAGTTTTGTAATTGTATCATTGCTTGCACTAGATTTTTATATATGGCCAAGATATTTATTTTACGCCTTTGATTTTAAATTTCCACCTATTGTAATTTGAATTCCGAATGGAAAACGTTTTTTTTAAGATTTTACACATGATTCCTTCTTTTTGCAGCCATTATAATGTGCCACTGTTGAGCACAGGCCTCTCTCATTGAGGTTATGGTCATACATTTCCACGATAACCAACTGGCTTAGAAGTGGATTTCCTTATTTTGTTTTTCCATTAACGGAGAGTCAGTAGTAATTAATGTAGCACACATTTAAAATGATAAATATGGTGCTTTCAGTGCGGGGATCGAACCCGGACCTCTCGCTTGAGAGGCGAGCGCTGGTTCGCTATGCTAATATCAGACACGGGTGAATATTTAAATTTATTTTTTATTATTTTGCTAAACACAAAGCACCTACTTTTGTTTTTGCGAACGCTAAATTCACCGGGCGACTTATGCCGAAAACGAAAACGACGTAACTGTAAAAGCAATTATTTAATTAGCCGCACGATTCGAGCCGAATGCTAATCACTGACACATTGTAACTTCCATCTGCATAGAAACACGCGAGAGACCGACGACGTGTCGGGGAAGTCGAATGCAAATAGCCTGCAGATAAGTTTTAATGTGCGACTTGTGGGCCTTAATGCTCAGTTGCACTGCACTAATATCACGTTTAGCCAGCGATTATTGAGCGCTATGCATGCAGTCAAGCTACCTTTACGCCACTTTTCCGGAGTTCAGTTGTTGAACGGAATAGCGTAATTCTGAAAATTTCTCTATATATGGAGCATATTTTTAAATCCTAATGCTGGGTTATTTATCGTTTACTAATTAATAGGGTATTCTACGGTTACATAAAACCTATTAACTAAGACGTTTCAATGCTTGAATTATTTTTGATGTCACGATAAATCACCATGTTTTATTAATTTTTGGTTAATAATTCGCAAGTTTAACAAAAGAAAATGTAATATTTATTGTAATGGCACAAAGTCAAGTGATCGAAAACAGTCCATGACTTGACTCGCTTACTATAAAATAAAGAAACACATAATTCCTTGCCGATATTATTTGTATCAAATTTTTGCACTTATGGCACTCGCAAAGGAATGAATAAATAAAAACCAAAATGTGTTAGAATAAAAATAAAATAAATTATACTATGAATTATGACATTTAATCGGAATGTGCGATGACTTGACACAGATATTGATATTCTCAGATTATTTTAAAAATAACAAAAACACTAGTAGAAAGTCTCTATCTAGCGAAATGTTTAAAGAAAAACTTAATCACTCTTTCCTACAGCATAAAATCTCTTGTTTCGAAGATTGCCACAATAAAAGGCGATTTGTCAAAGCCTAAACATAAATCGAACCACTAAGTAAGGATTCTTCACACAAATTACAGTATCGGGCACATCCCCGCTCTTTAATCTGAGACGCGGCATCAATTCGTATTTACAACGTCGATTATTTGGTTAATTATTAACATGCTACCGAGTTGATAGCCCGTCATTACAATGTTACTTACGTTCTTCTGCGCGTAGGCCGTGGTCGAGGGCTTTCTGACCCCACTATGGATGCACCAAGTATTTTGGGTAAAATTTATTTTTTATTCTATTTAATTCGCTCCGCATTTTTTAACCATTAAGAGTATAGATGTAGGTAAATATTCGTACCTATTGACATAAATTTAACTTTTTCTATTTAGTGATCCGAAAAACACTCGTTGTATGCATTTAAAATGTAATTGAAAAATTAATTAACAGAACCGAATAAAATTCATAAATCCTATGTAATAAAGACAATATGTCGTTGCAGCAGGTGTTAAAATATTAATGATAAATGAAATTCGAATGAAATTTAATAATTTGGACAAGGACGCGCGCTGACGCCATTGTCAAATTATTCCAGGATGTTACTTCCTCAAATAGAGCGCTCATTTGCCAGAAGCGCTATGCCCAGGGTCGCATGTAGGAAGGATCATGAGGTGTCATAATTTTATTTGGTGAAACTATCTGAAATTTAAGGATATAAATCGAAACTTAAACTCGACAAATAGTCTAAAAAATAAGTATAGACTTTACTGCTTAGCAGAAGGCGGGCTTATTACCGGAGGCAATCTCTTCCAATCAAACTTTATACACTACAACATATTAGTATTGTTAGTGTATAGGTTTCCGCTCGGTATTTTCCTTCAACCAAATTACATTGTAATTTTGCTCACAAATTTTAACCGAGATTTTAAATACCCCGAAAAATTTGCGCATATCCGATCGAATCCACGACCTATCGAATAAGAGGCGTGCGATATCCAGCTAGTCTAATTTACCACCAGTTAGTCTTACTCTAGAATTGCATCTCCGCAATTCTAGAGTAAGTAGATAGTAGGATCAAATAGGAGTCAAATTTTCGCGCATACGTACCTCTATATAGCTTTACAGCTCTATTCCTCTTGTCCTGTTCCTACACGACATTGCGCTTTTCTTATAAGTACATATTTAGTTCGTCTAAATCCAACCCTGCTTAGGAGATATTCCCGCTGTTCGCGGGAAATTCACTGCCTGTGACCCCGTCACATAATTGTACGTCCGCTCGTTGTTTTACACGCCTCTACCCTACCCCATTCTGTCCTAGCGTGTTCATTTAGTTTGATGTTACATAGCTACGTCTCTCTCTACGAAGCGCAGAGGTCCATCATTGTACCGTATTGTGTGTGGTCTTCTATTTGAAGGTTCATACGAGTCTTTGTCTCGATTACGTAGATGAATGTTGTCGCCATATAAAGTACAATGTGGCTGCGATTCTTTCGATTCTTTGTACAATTTCCACTTCGACATGTCTTTGTTCGGGCGCATGTGTGGGCTAGCGCGTAAATTCTCTAAAATATTCTTTTTAATCGTTACATACACACATACACATATATCACTCACGCTGAATCCCGACAATCGGGGTAAGCAGAGCAATCGGTGTTGTACTGCAAGAACCCAGGTAAATTACAGCACAGCACCGACCACCACATATCGCAAGGTATTCGGACAAGATATCAAGCAGCATTTAAGGCACGAAGACCCACCTTACTGCATGATTTCGTGGAAGTATCATGGCAAGGTGAGAGGTGGCGAGGTATGTACTATATCGCATTCAGAAGTAGTAGATACCTCTAAGGCAGACATTCCTATACATTACTATACTCATTTAATTAACAAACACGTCCTGGGTCCACATTTTTAAACGCGTCCTTGTATTCTCGCTGAGAGAGGAGTGCATCGTGTTTACGCGCGCATTGGCATGACGGAGAGCGTGAGTGAACAAGTTGCTCTCCTCTCTCTGCGAGAAACAAAGACGAGTTTCAAAATATGGCCCCTGTCGCTCTTCAAGTCTGCGGTCGCGTTCTTTTGCGACTAGCAGCGTCCGCGGTTCTGAAGTCCGCACGGCAACATATTTTCTCACTGCTCAGATACCCGAAGGAATGTCGCGATGACACATAACATACTCTCACTGCCTCCGTCTCTCAGCCGCGGGAACCTTGAAATTTTCAAAATAAATTTGAAAATTGATTAGGTATATACTTATGTTCACAGCAGTGCCTATTACTTTAAGAGGGTGACCAACACAGATTGTACAAATCTCAAGAAGGCGCGTAAATAAAACTTTAAATAATTAATAACACAAATTTCAAGAAGCATAATGTAATTTCAGAAAAGCGAATTTATCAGTACGTGATCTATATGTAATATGAAATGGTGCATGTTAGTCTGTGCCACTTCGATTAAGCTATATTTCCAAAATGTCACATTTTTCGTATTCTTTCTAAATTTTAGCTCAATCGGAATGGCACAGAACAGACTAACATACTATATATCATATTACACATTGATCACCTACCGATAAATTCGCTTTTCTGAATTTTAATTTAATGTCTTGAAATTTGTGTTATTAATTATTTGATTATTTATTTACGCGCCTTCTTGAGATGAGTACAATCTGCGTTTGTCACGGCCTTAACGATTTCCTCACTTTTTATTTTGTGCATATCCCCGATTCCATGACCAGAAAATTCTGCATTGTGTATTGTATAGTATAAGAAAAGAATTACTAAATGAGAATTTAACATCAGACACTGAATATCTAAAAAATCAATCAAAAATACTAGTGGTTCACTAAAAATCGCAGCCCTACAGTCGATCGAGAAGGCTCGATCGGCATTACGTAGCAACCGTAATAGCAGCCGATTGCCGGATAATGGAGGCTTCTTACACCGTTAATTGATTAGCGGCCTCTCTGCGTAATGACAAAGGAAGGTGAAAAGAAAATAAAATGATATTACGGATATACGATCGAGAGCGAGCTCCGTTTATCCGGATTGAGAGAGCGCTCGTGTGCAGAAATTAATCAACAACGTCTAATAAAACGATGTATGTACACAGTAAATGTATACACATACCTGTCTCTGCAATTCTAGTACCTAAGGTTTAATTAAATGGTACTTATTTAATCGTAGACCAAAATGAAACCGTGAAATTATGTAATACATAATTTACATAAAGTTGCAAAATATTAGTTCCTAAGTTATAGAAATCCTAAACGGGTTCTGAACTTTACTTGAACAGTAAACGCCTTTTGAGGCAATGAGTAGAAAACAATCAGCTCTAACCCTGATTCAGAATTAGAGATGACAATATTTTGAAAATTAAATCTGAATGTTCTTTTTTAAACTTTATATGACGATGTTTTGAAAATTTAATCTGAATGTTTTTTTTACTGTACATGACGATATTTTGAAAATTAAATCTGATTGTTTTTTTTATCTTTAGATGACGATATTTTGAAAATTAAACCTGAATGTTTTTTTAATGCTTAGGAGGCAAAGTTAATGAGATAGGTTAGGTACCACCAATGTATCGTTCTTCACAAAGTGAAGTTTTAGTAGTATGCATACGATTAGTGTATATATGAGTTAATGGATTGAGTAACGGTTAATTAATTTGCAAGATGATGCAAATATCGGGCCCTACGGCACTCTGCGAATGAATAATGTATGACGGAACTGGGGCAGGACTCCATGGCGATGGCGATAACCCAACCAGTTAACATAGCTGATGTCACGTTGTCTTAGTCCTATTATTATTAAGCAGATAGAAAATACTGATACAAAATAGTTTTTCAATTCAAGCTCATTTGTGTAAGAAATGTCTACTCACTACAAATATGATAAATGTTATATTAATATGAAAAATGGCCTTGTATTAGGCCATTTTAAAATCCCTATAAATCCTAATCCACGATAAATTTCCTAAATACTTGTGAAAACCAAATCAAAATCAATACAGTGATTCCGAAGCGTATCACTCACGGACAGAAACGACGAAAAATTGTACAAATTCCACGTCATGGTTTATAAATTGTAGATGTTGAGAGCCATCCACGATGGCTACCATAAGAAATCACTCAACAACTCAATAAATTGCTCTCTTTAAATGTTTGCCTTAAGTGTAATTATTAGTGTAAACAATAATACACTCCTTTTTAAGGTTCCGCACGCATAGGGTGCCAAGCTAAATAAAGCCCTACTAAGACTACACTTTCTGTCCGACTGCCCATACCGCTTAAGCCGTAATAGATACACTAGAAAATGTGCACACGAACAGAAAGCAACACATACAAACGTCTAATTTTCTCAGAGTATTACCATAGCAGAAAGAATATTATTAGTTATTCTTATGGTATTACTGTAGTCGTTGTTTCTGGTACGGCATCCTTCGTGTGCGAATCCCACTAGCGCTTAGCCGATTTTTTTCAAATTCAACAAATACAGTGTATGGAGGAATGAGGAATGAGTCAAGGAAAGTGTTGTCCGAGTATGGAGTGGACAGTCGTTTGGTGCGAGCACTGAAATCTCTCTATGAGGGATCAAAGACCTGCGTCAGG
>WYDE02198969.1:0-10367 GCA_009867175.2 Adela reaumurella | reverse complement strand
CCCCCCCCCCCCCCCCCCCCCCCCCCCCCCCCCCCCCCCCCCCCCCCCCCCCCCCCCCCCCCCCCCCCCCGCGCCGCGCGGGCGCAGGCAGCAGCGGCCACATGATGCTGATTCGCTTCGATAATTCAATGATTTTTGTGATAATAATGAAATGATTGATGGCGACGTTGCGCGAGCGACGCTTTCCTTGCGTAATTCCGACGACCGATACTTAATGGAGGAGTTGCGAAAATTAAAGTTTTAAAATAATTTAATGCATTAAACCGCCCCGCGGTTTCCAGTAGACCGATAAGAAACCGAAAAGTGTAGTAATTTCGACGCGAAACCAGAAATTTGATCACTTCGCGATTCTGTAGAAAAATCAACTTGGCTCCGTGAAAATGAAGCAGTTCACCGACTCGCTTTGTTGCCGGAGCCGACCTGCGAAGTTTGTAAATCACGAATTACACGGCAGACACATAAAATTTTAACGTCCTGCCCACCGTAAAAATAATTATGAAAATAAGCCAAGCACCAAATTTGTCAGACGCATCCATCGAAGTAAGTAAATATGAACGTTGTGATGCACCTCGTAACGAGTAACCCGTCCGCAAATGTGTTATTAAACTTGTCATGCGCACTCGGGAATCGCTTTCACTCGACTCTGTTTACCCGCTACTCCGCGTCTGCGGCTTCATAAAATTATCGGTCGCGCTCAGCCTCCTCCTGAAGCTGCGAAACCTGTTACAATTGACCAATAAACAACTGATTATATTTGTTTTCGAAGAACACTCGCAGGCGCCGCACAGCTCTCATTAAATTATACGTCCCTACAGCTCCGCCTCACCTGCTCATCTCCGATCGCACGCACTCATGCCTGATGGGCCTGATTGAAAAAGAAAAGAAAATTTATATTCTGACTCCGAATTTCGCAAAACTCGCCAAAAATTCGATGAAAGTAGAGATACGTCGGATGAATGTCGTGAGTGTACACAGAATGCGAAATAAATAACAGACACTAGCTACGCGGACAAGACGAAAGAAAACAAGAGAGACTCTACATCCACTCAGGCAATAAAGAGCTTAATAGCCATTTCTGAAGTGGCACGCGTCGCAGTAAATCTCAATTAGACACCTTAAATATTAGCTAACAACGTTAAGAGTTAAGTAATTGCGTAATCGGGATATGACAACACAATAAATACGCCGGCGCGATGAAAGAGCAGTCGACCCGTTTGCGCCATTTATGTACGCCTAATTCAGTCGGTCGAACTTACATATACGGCAACCCGGCGCCCTTTCTTTCAAAACCAGTTTCGGACGTTTCATCGGTCATCGGACATTGTGCGCGTGAAATATGTTTTCTTGCGTCCATCTCCCCTGACATTTCTCCCCTAAAGCGATGGGAAAGTATTTCCAATTGAAGAAAATTGAGGGTGAACCAGTTCGTTTTGTGATGAAGGTACGCGGGGCGCTCCAACCTTGTACCCGCTCGTAACCTGTTTATATATGTCGGCGGGTGTCTGCCGGTGATTACCATAGGAATTGCGGTTGGCTACTTGGCGAGTAGGACGAGGCGCGGTGTGCTACTGGCGCGGTAATCGTTTGACTCTAGTCTAGCCGCTGTAATCAGCTCAATCACTATTAACCAGTGAAAGTGAACCCGATAAATGAATTACCGGCGGTACTACGCTAATACATATTACTCTAGTAGTTTTCCTTTCTATTTCCTAATGATCTAAAATGTAGAACGGTGCGCGTAACGTAAAAATCCCACCAAATTGAAGTGACCGTTGCAAATGTAATGATAGGTAATGCTACCATTTACGTAGAAATAACAGGGCACTGAAAAATATGGTAACTTTAGCCCGAAAACATTTGCATGACTCCTCGATGATGACTATGTTGAAAGTTGAGTTACCGTAATCATCGTAATTACGATGCAGTAACGTCGACGTCTTCCCTGACCCGCCACTCCACCGAGAAGAAAGTAACCCTATAAAGCGGCGGCGTTTTTGCCCACTTATAAACGTTTCAATGAGCATACACGGTCCACTAAAATCTGCATAAGTAATTGCAATACTCTGCGGCAAATCTATATGATTGGCACTCATCAGTGCGTTCGTAATGGCTCGGGGTGCTCCGTGGAGCATCGCGTCGCGTCTGGTCGGACGAGTTCGCCTGCGCCGTCCCAGGCCGCCCGCTTCCTAACGAGAGTACCGCGAACTGCAATTAAGGAGCTTTTAGCGGTCATTAATTTTTGGCAATAAAACACGGGCGCATACTCGAGATGATCGTCCGGCACGCACTGCGTCACGCGGAACCGGCAGCGACTTCGCAGCAAACCGAGCTCGTGGACCAGAAGATGCTCCGTGGGAAACGGACTTGTCGTCTACCTGCTCCTTCTGCATTTTGAGAAACTCGTTCCGTTCGGGAAATAATTTGCTGTTTCGCGCTTCGTGCTCTACTTTTGCAACAATGCAATTTCCAGGAGTTCGTTAATGGGACATAAACTTTGAGCCCTACCCTGAACATCTTCGAATTTCGCCGACAAAGGAAACTCCACAATTGTGCGTGTAAAATATTACGTAGTGCGCTGCGAGCTACCTAGCAATCAAACAGTTTTTAATTTATGCAGTATACTTAATTGTCGTCGGATCGCATCGCGAGGGCTACAATTAGCCTGAAGATCCAGATAAGTGACGGTAGTGGTTGAGGTGGCAGTCGGATGCACTTTCGGCGTATCGATGATAGCGATTTGTTGCGAGCGTTTTATATTGTACGGAGCCGCTGCGCTGGCTGCGCGTACATTACGCAAGCTACCGTTGCGGTCGCGGCCTCGTCTGACTCGTCTCGTCTCGTCCTACGCAGCTTTCTCGGAGCGCCCGGGGCGCGTATGCGCCGGCTCTCATCGAGCTTCGCCTCGGCGCGTCGCTGAAGGGAGAATCGACCGAAATGAACAGGTAGTGCACGAGATTTATTGATCTCGTGCCACTTCTCTGAAGTGGGTAATCTGCGTCAACAATGTGCACACTACAGACAGGGCTGTTATTTTTGGAATTGCATGGATTCTTTCTGTTCGTATGACCTTATTGATCTTGTATTGGTTGGAAAACTGTCTAAGATGTATGTGAAACGAGTACTGGCCGACATTGGTCCAGCTCACTCCAGACCGTGCAGCATTCCCAGTGAGCAATGCGGCTCGGAGTAATCCTCCATCGATTGCGGGTTCATCTTTACGGTTATCCCTGAGTTCCCAGCCACTAACGAGCGATCAAGTTGTTTATAGAGCTATTAGTTATCGGATATCTGAATCTGATATCGTGTCCGGCTGAATGTTTGCACAAAAAGTGCCGTTTTCTCGAGCCCGGTACGGCGGCGGCGCCGAGAGTGCAAAGGTGACTCGGGATTACCGAGCCGCTCTCGGGTCCACTCCACTGCTATTCTTTACATTTCGTCCGTCATCGCCGTTGCTCTGTCGCCGATGGGAAAAGCGCATTTAGTCGGTCATAGTGCTTCGTGCAGGCGCGATTATCGATAGATTTCTGCGCGATAGTGATCTGTTAAAGTCGGTCAGTGTTCCCATGGTCTGGCTGACACCGTCGCGTCGCCCGTTGCGAATGTATCCGATGTTATCTTTCTTTACGTCAACAACAGAAACATTGTAGTTAGTAATCTATGGTAGTAGTCAAGTGTGTGCATTGATTTACTGATACGTCTATTTGAACTGGTCCATCAAAGGTATGATTTATTTTTTCGGCGCAAAAGCGTTAAAATTACAGCCTGCATAATTAGTGAGTGCCTTTCCAACACAAAGTTGGTACGTTGTTACATTTTTATTTTATTTTCGAATTCCTCGCACGTTCGCACGCAATAAACGAGTTTTTGTAATATTTTTTTAAACAACTTCCGAATATTGCACCTGTTACAGTCACCCAGATTGACTTAACTGGACCATTACTCATGAACGAGTTTAACAGATTAATTTTTTAGAATTAAATGAACGTTAACTGACTTGCGCGGTCAGTTACCGCGACGATAAGGATTTCTCTTGGCGGCTTTCATATTTTAACGTGGGTTTTTATTAATATCGATATCTTAAAATTTATGATGGGGTTTTATCACAGCGTGGACGCCTCACTCGTTCCGCTATCCGGTCAGATCTCTCGGCAGCTATTAGGTTCCTTGTAAAATACTCTGCAATGGCTTATTGTTTACTTTATAGCGTGTTCTGAAGAGGCCCGACTTGTCTCGAGTTGTCTCTCGCCCATTCTGTCGCTTCGAGTCCTGAGGGAACTCTCAGGGCTTGTCTGGTGAAATTGAAATTTAATTTTTCGTTTTAGTTAGATATTTACTTTCCTTCGACGTATTCAGTATTCGAGTTAAAGTTTAGTTTCTGCTAGGCATTAGTTGTGTGTGTGTTGTCAAACTAACGACCACAATTTTTTTATTATCTGTTTCCGAGGTTGAGCGAAGTGGCAAGGTTGTGTCTCATTTGCTTACAGCATCGACATGGATCCTCTGCAAATTTTTCCTACTTCTCAAAGAAAAATTAACCTGAATTGTCTTTTCCTAAAGTTTTATTTCCAGAGTCCATTACTTTCCTGGAGGCTATCTAGCTTGCGGCTAGGTCTTTCCATATTTACATAATATCCACCCGTCGTCGCTTCCTTGTGGCGCTTAGCTTACCGTAACATTATTTTTATGTCTAGTATTTTAATAAGTTCTGACACCAGATTATTTTTGTGCCTGCAGCTAATATACACAATTCAATCCATCATGTTTCAAACTTTGTATTGAAATATGTTTCTCTCGCATTTTTAGTGATACTGAAGTTTTGTTATTTATAGATCTTCCGAATACTTGTTGTAGGAGCTTTTCGTGATAGTAACTATCCATTAAAAAAAAAAACAGAGTGCTGAATACCTAACTACTTTAGGTGTACATACAATCCACTGCAATTCCACACGACCATGTCAACAGTTGTAAAAACTTTTACTGTCAATGCATAACTAGAGGCTGCCTCCATTGTGTCGTGTCATTGTTATTGCCTGTGTAAATTGCCCGGTTTGATTAACGATGGCCGCCGCGGAAGCTACTGAACCACCGGAACTCCCTGGGCTGGTGGACCGCGGTACGTCCACGTGTGTGGTCTTATGACAAATAGTAATATGTACGATTGGTGACGTGCGTGCGCTCGGATAGTAATGCGTTCAGATACGTAACGACATTCGTAGGTGAATACAATGACAGGAAACTTATTCAACTAATGATCGTAAGTTTATTCGAAAGCATGAATGTCTTAGGAATGATGGTGCTGTTTAACTTTACAATTTTAATGGCAACGGTCATAGTAACGGTGTCCGAAATTTTGGCCAATTCGGGACAATTTGACGACGCTTTGTTTCGGTTAACGAGTCAAACGCGTTACATTGGATATGTCGAAATTAGCAGCCGAAATGTAGACGTGGGTGCTTCCGTGGGCGGGTGAGCAGGTAAAGTGAACATAAGTGCTGATAATTGGTTGAGCACATGCGGCAGTGGGCTGTGGGAAGAAGCCCTGGGGAGGTATGCCTATTAGAAATGGAACGCAACAAGGAGGCACATGGCTGATTATTGCCTTTAGTTTTAAAAATAATTTACAATCGGGTGGAATGCTAATCTGATGTACTTAGAAGTAACTGCGCACATATTTTATTTGATTTCTTTTCTGAATGTCATACCTCTAGAAAATCAAATAGGAAACTATGTATGTTGCTCGGACTCCATAAATCATGATGATTGTTTGTGCATTTCAGGCGTACGAGCTGTCAACGTTAACGGGCACGCAGGTGATGCTGCTAGTGGCCTCGGAGACCGGACACGTGTACACGTTCGCGACGCGCAAACTGCAGCCGATGATCACGTCGGACTCCGGCAAGCGACTCATCCAGACCTGTCTCAACTCGCCGGACCCGCCGAGCGGAGCGCCGGTCGGGGACCAGCGCATGTCGGCGACCGGCTTCGAGGAGACGGAGCTCACCTACAACATCGTCGACGACGACATTAAGGTGAGGCAACTCGGGTACACGGGGTCGCCGGTGTCGCACGCCCAGTACTCGCACCTAGACCACCATCCGGGGCTGGCAACCCCACCGCTGCAGCAGTACCACCAGCACGCCCCGTGCCCGTCGCCGTTGCCCCTGGGGCTCTCTCAGTCACCGTATCCGCACCCGCACCTCCACCCGCACATGTCGCACCATCCGCAGCGGTAGTCGCCTCCGGGGGGCGTAGTCTGGTTTTCAGTCGACATAATTTACCGACGTCGTACCCGCTTCGGAGGTGGTAGTATCCAATCGGAAACTACGCTAGGTTGTAAGTAGGTCAACTTGCGGTAGACAAATTGAAATAGCCCGGGATGGGCGTAGAGAAGCAAAATCTCCTCGCTTTGTCGTATCATCCAAATAGTAAAGCATGTCGTGTAAATCGTCGAAGCGAATTCTCCGCGTAACGTCTTACTCACTGAGAAAGCTCACGTTGACTAGTCTCTTGCAAATATTTAAATGCCAAGAAGAATGTATTGATGGCGCGCTTAGTTTTTATGAGGTTGTCAGTGTAAGTATCACGGCACGGGATCTCTGAGACTGTCGAAGTGCTGTTCTCAGCGTGATCCGGATTATGAAGAAAGTTAATTGAAATGGCTCTCGTACGGCTCTCGGGCTCGTTGTCTCAAGCGTGAATAATTTGAATGCTTATTAATTCCCTGTCAAGAGCCAATTCTGAAGCCGCCGCGCGTAATAAGTGTCTATTAGAAAAATGTTTCACTCGGCACTACTTACCGATAAACCTGTTAAGACGCACGCATAGTATTGGAAAAATCGCCGCAGATTTTATTTCACGTTTACTATAAATTTAGTGCATTGCATTGCGGTCTTCTGATATCATTATTGTCTTTAATGAGTAATGTTACAATGTTTTAAATCCCAAATGAACTGGATAAAATTAAGAATTCCTATTAGCACATTCTTCTCATCTGTCAATGTTATTTATTGTTTAGTTAATCGTTAAGTCCGTTTTAATTGAAATATTCATTAATGCAGCAGACAGCAGTAGTTAGGTACGTATAGCTGTATAGCGGACAGTTGTTTTTTTTTAAATAAATATATGCCATTTTAAAATGAGACACAAAATACGCCTCTGCATCGGGAGCTCTAGCCACTTACTGGTGTAGTGAAATGAAATGTTGGGTTTGAAAAAAAGTCATGACAGCGATAAAATGTTTTACATACATACATACATATCACTCACGCTGAATCCCGACAATCGGGGTAAGCAGAGCAGTCGGTATTGTGCTGCAAGAACTCCGGTAAATTACAGCACAACACCGACCATCACATTTAGCAAGGTATTCGGACAAGATATCACGCAGCATGCAAGGCACAAAGACCCACCTACTGCATGAATGTGTAGAAGTACAGTGCCAAAGTGAGAGGTGGCGAGCCTGTCGCCCTTTAGCACAGCATCTTGTCCTTATCCCTTAGTAGCCTTTTACGACATGCAGGGGAAGAGATGCAGTGGAGTCATTCTTTTAAGTACCGGCCCCACACGGTACTGAAAGCGTGTGTACTCGTAAAAGAACTAAACAAGACACGAGTTCCAAAGAAGTGCAGTTTGCAAATAGGTCGGCTCAGTCGCTGTAACATATTATGTCCTATGTCCGAATTGAAGCCAAGCTACGTTTATCCAATTAAAGGGCTCACACTGACAGTCGCGAGAACAGCGGCGCCGGTACGAAGGAGCAATGCACTCTGAGAGGTTCAAACAATTGAATTGATCACCACATCACATGTCATCAGGGTTAATTCGTGAAATGGCGAACGAAAGATTTTTATCATTCTCCATCATTCCTGATCAGTATTTGAAGTGGTTACATACATGGAGCACATAATGTGGAAGTTGTCATGTGATATGGCTGACCACAGACCGTTCGTGGTTCAACCTAATGCGCATCGCCTACTTTCTGTTGCGCACGCGCAGTCGACAATACCGGTGTCACTGCAGTCACTAGTCTAGTCAGTTGACCACGACCACCGAACAATGTGTTTATTATATGTACTTATACTATATGAAACAGAAAATTCATAAAACTTCTAAAAATTATTCAGCCCAGCCAGGATTTGAACCTGGGTCTCCGGCTATAGCGGCCCCTGCGCCTTGGCCCTTGGCCAACCTCGCTACCAGGCTGACTGACATCGAAATTCATGAATGGTTTCATATTTAACGGTTTTTAGGTATTTAACGCGATCTCCGCGCTCATCTGTTTCACAAAGTATACATATTGTATAGCGGTGTGCAAGCTAAACACGGAAAAACAAAAAAAATCCAAAACTTATTTATTATTCAACAATAATTTTAACAATACATATTTTGTTCACTAGTCATTTGGCGCGGTGGCGTCTCAGTAAATCTAGCGGGACATATTGCATCTTCAAATTCCAACTCTTGGGAACTCTTCCAAAAAAAATGGGACTGTCCACGCACGACGCACTTGATTGATGTTGTCACTAAACGTGGCGGGTGCTCTTACCATTTGTTTATGCCAGTGCACTATTGTTACGAACCGAATCTTCAAGCGTAGACCCGTTGTATGACTGATTGTAAGAAATGCACAACACAAGACAGACGCTAACCGCAGGCAGGAGTATCGCACGCACAGTACCAACACGACATCGAGTCACTTTCTTCATCTCATACCGTGAGCCGGTGTCATGACTGGTTGGTTGTGGTTTGTGTATGATGCTTTATGAAGACTTGGGACCTCTAAAGCATTGTGTAACCACATAATGCTTTAGTAGAGGTGTAAAATTCCAAGCAAGTATGTCGCTTGCTAATCAAATGATACCGGAGGGACTAAAGAATAATATAAAGTACGTACATCGATGTACTGCGCCTACGCCAGTAAAACATCGTGAGGAAACCTATACATTAACAATACGAAAGTGTTGTAGTGTATAAAGGTTGACTGGAAGAGATTGCCTCCGGCAATAAGTTCGCCTTCTGCTAAGCAGAAAAGTAATTTTTTTTAAAGTAATAAATAAAGAAGTTTTGTGTGCCTGCTGGATGTTTATGTCTGATTCATCTGGTTAGAATACTTAGAATACGTAGAAAGTACGAGCTCTCGTGTTACATACGATACGAGTACACGTACCTAAATACGTTTTGCCTGTGGCTATTTTCTAACTCCAAAGGAAAATCCTAAGAAAGTGGATATATGTACTTATTTCCATAACCAAGTGAAATGATAAAGTTTTTCTTTCGTTTAAATTATATTTAAAAATACATATAACTAATGTTGTAACGACATGCAACATTCGGTAAGGAGTGGTAATTTAATTACATCCAACCACTAGGCACTTGAAACTATTAAGGTGAGATATAAACGGCGCTTAAAAAAGATTTTCGCCATTTATGAGGAACCATACAGAAATTTGTAGTTGTTAAAAGCCTAGTCTGTAGATAGATTTGCTTAATTTTGATTTACAAGTAAATAATAGCCTTTGGGCGAACTATGACATAATCGTTTTTTAAATCTTTCAACGAGATTATGTTCTACTGCTCCATGACACCATTATCTAGTAAGGTAAGTAAGGATGAAAAATAAAGAGTTTTAGTGCTTTTCCGGAATAGAATGCACAAAAAGGGAATCCTTTTTTTATAAAAATTTTTAAACTCTCTTTTACCGCAACATTGAGTAAGGAATACTAAACTTTATTGCTTCGCGCTTAATTTAATAAAAAGTAATAATAAGTTCGGTTTAGGGATCGCATTAAAAAGTACTTCGTCTAAGTCTAATTAAGTCACTATCATCATCTTCATTCATCTCTCCCGACATAATTAAGCCGCCGTAAGCAGTAATATTGCCATAATCGTCAAATTTTTCATCGCGAAATAAGAAGTAACCAGAAACACCTGAAGCATTAAAAAAAAGTGAATACAGAAGATTACATTATAAACTTTATATCAGGCAGAATACATTATATATATATAGAATAAGTCTTCTCGAAAAACAGAAAAAAAATAGCAAAAATATCTTTAGAAAAAAAAAATTTCATTCTTAAGATCTTAGAATTTTGAGTGACAAATATCTTATTTTTTGCAGTCATTTGAAAGAAATTTTTATGTATTAAATTATTTACCGTGTAGTTTTTCCGTAGAGAATTTGCTCTTCGAGAAATTTAAGGAAAACCTGGAAAAAGTAACGAAAAGCGCGACCGCCGCGCACGATAGCCTTGTTTTTATTGGTCAGTGATCATGGTGGCTTTGGTGGCTAGGCACAGTGTGTGATTTGACCTTAGTTGCGGTCGTCCTTGGTTTATGTTCAATTTTAATAGATTTAATCATAATAAAGC
>WYDE02198958.1:0-10368 GCA_009867175.2 Adela reaumurella | reverse complement strand
AATTCTTAAATAGGCTATATAGTTTTGTGATGTGTGTTATTTTTAAATCATTTGTATTATTGCATAAGCTGTTGAATTTCCATGTTAAATAAATAAATATATAAAATAGTAATTATGAAGGCGCCGCCAGACGCGGCTGCGCAAAGCTGCTTTAGAAACGTTTGGGCTATTCTTGATCGACAGCGATGACTGATTTTCCTATTTCTATTTACAGGAATAACCCCAATCAAGTCGTACCCCGCTTTGTAGGTAATTTGGTGATAACGTAGTTTGAAGACACCGTTGTTTGTGTCGATAAAATAAGCGTGGGTCGCGTCAATGTTATCGACAGCAATTTCTTAAAGTTTCTACTTGTTTGTAGAACAAATAAATGCTCTATTTACTTCAGCTCCAGTTCCCCAAAACAATAATCCATATATATGACATGAGAATATCAAAGTGGGCAATAAACAGTTTTTGCAATTTATATACACCACGCAATTATTATTATTTTTATACTCGTGTATGCACAGTGCACACCTACATATGTGTTTTGGTATAAAGCTCTGCGCACGCAAGAAGGATGGAAAGCGGCCTTGACCGTTTTTTTTATGACACTCAACCGTGAATCTTGGTGTTAAACTAAGTCACCTCAATAATAGCGGAGAACGGTGGCATGACAGGATACTTCCCTTTTACAGTGCGGCTTCACTGAACAGGACGGAAAACAAGAACTATTTACATACCGTCATGCATTCAGTGCGGTGGCTGGTACCGAGACGGTCGGTTAAACTACACCACCTAATCAGCAGAGGAAGGGATCTACCGTTTCACAGTACAGTGTTACTACTCTGGTCAACATGTCACGTTCATATAATTTGAATCTGGTTCATTTATACAGAAACGAAATTAACAAAAATAAAAGCTAATAAATAGATATGACATAAGACCACTACTAGCTGTGGGTGTGAAAAGCACAGAACATTTTTCACACATTACACATTTGTACACACGCTACAAATATTGTTATATTTTACGGTTTATCAGCGTCCGAATGGAGTAGTGTTTACATCGTCATTTTCATCTTCGTTTTATTTCCACAGTGCACGCTATTTAAGTATTTTATTTTGAAATATTTTTTTTCAAAAGATTAAAAAAATAGATCTAAATAATCATAACCCTTAAAATAATCATAAATGAGTGGGCATTACTTTACGCAGTGACATGGCGCAGAACGCGGAGTGTGACCTTTTCTGACGTTTCATGTACTCCTAATTCTTCATCAGATATCACATAATTTAACCTAAAATCGAGAGCCCTAAAATTCTCACAAAGAAAGGTATTGTGCAGCAGTTTCACACATCGCTGCACGCATCCGCTTCCTCACTTCTCAAACATACTATAATTTACACACATGAATACGAATACGGTCGCTTCCACGCACACACGTGTCATGGCCCTGACAGAGGACAATAATTCCGCAAACGAATTTGCAGTGGACATAAATTATTTGTAGGATGGGCCCTAGTTTTCGGAATATTTTACGGAATATAAATTTATCGGTGCGTCGTTTTTCGGCGGTTGACTTGCAGTCGCGTTCAGGACGACATATTTATAGTGATGGTAATTTGTTTTTTGGTAAAGGGAATATGGAAGAATGGCCCATGTCATTTCAGAAATGTTCTTAGATACTAAATTACTATTAATGTAAATACAATTATTATTATACGTACTTAGTTAATATTTTCTACAACAATTTTTTTTGTATTCACTAATCACGTTGGCAAATAATATTATGGATGACTATTAATGAGAAAAAAGTCGGTGCAAAGAAAAATAACCAAATACTCGGTTAAAATACATACACACATAGCGTCAAGCCTGTTTCCCAGTGGTGTAAGCATAGACTGGAGCACATGCTCGATCTGTTCTAGGTCACACATTTGCTTCAAAAATTCTTACGTTAGTCTTCTATCTTTTACTCTTCGAACAAAACCGAACACCGAAGCATTCGTTTCTCAATCCTTGTCACTATGTATTCTTTCAGACCACAAGGAAATAGGTATTAGGAACCTGACTAGAAATGAACTCAATAAAAAACACATGATTGGCTGTTAGGAAAACACTATACAGAAACAGAGAAATTGCTTGAAATCAGAAAATGAGTTCATGCAAACACACAACACTGCTGCAAACACCCTACACACTCTCACACCCTCTCACACACCCTCACACACCCTCACACACACCCTCACACCCTCTCACACGCACACACTGTCATTCTTCACATATTCCAGATATTTTACACTAATACTTATGAAACTAACAAACAAACATAAACACTTTAATATACTGTCATCGATCGCTACTGTGCATAATGAATGAATGAATGGACAATTTCTTCCTTACATTTGTAATTTTAAGTTTTTCTTTTATTTTTCTTCTCTCTTACTTAATTTAATAACCTTATAATGAAACTGTTTAATGTTAAGCTACACGTTGCACTTTTTAACTCGTCGCACACACAGGTTGCAATGAATTAAATACTGCTCACTATAACACAGTCCCTGGGCTAGTTTAGGGAGCAGAAAACATTACCTATTTAAAGGCGAATTCTCAAAAATGTAAATAAGTAGGTACTTATTATTATTTCAGTTAATTATTTAAGATATTTTTTATTTTAGTATGTTATGTAAGCTTATATGTAATTCTTTATTTGGCAAATCTTCTTTTTTTTTTGGAAATAAATATTTATGAATTTTTGAACTTTTTGAACAACGCTCTCGCACTAAATAATCTAAAAACACATTCCGTTCGTCGATGAAGCAGTGCATGAAGTAAATTAATTAGAATGCAGTACGGTATCGGTGTAATTGGCCATTAAGCCGTAAAGTTAAGTGTGGCACCAAAAGACACGGCGTAAATGACATCCGGTAGAGTGTAACCTGTGCATGAATGAATTAATTCGGCGTAGCGGTCCGCGTAATAGGCAATAATAAGTTGGGCGAGACGGGACAAAGTTACCGATTGCTCTAGTCACTTTCCAATTTTTATATTTGGGTGTTGTTTTTAAATATTTCTGTGAAAACTTTTACTGACGTTATTCAGGCTCTGGTTCAAATTAACATAATTATTTATTGCCAAAAATTTTATGTGTTGATTCGAAGGTGCATATGAATGAGACCTTTGCATGTGTGTGTGTGATGTGTTTCCTTTTTACACGCACGCGTATACAAATGATTTATTTCACTGCCGATAAAAATAAATGTTATCAGCCTGATCTGTAATAATAAATGAGCCAACATGAGCAAACACAGGCGGGCGAGTTTACCATTGCAAAGTCCGTAATTCGTTCTTTTGAAAATGCACATAATTTATTCGGTCTCGTTCAGTTTGCCGTTGATTGATTTTCGGAATTGAAAGGAGGCGAAATTTTGAAGTATTATTTGTGTAAGTCGTCAAATTACATTTAAATAAAATATTAATATGGTCTAATAAATTTATAGAACGAAGAAAAACGTTTTAAAATATGTAATCTAATTTTCAAGAAGAGCAAATAGCTTAATTTGGTTTTGTAAAATTTTTCTGTTAGATAATTCTTGCCTATTACACTCATTATGCCAGGACTAAGTAAATTACCTATCGTTTATTCATGTATGTAGTTAATTAAGAATTCTGTACTCGGTACGTATTACGTATTTTCTTTTTTCGAAACTGTATATTTATTCATCGTTGCTCAAATACATAATACATACATACATAATAGATCTAAAATTAGTCGAAATCTCAATTTCGAAATTTTTCGCAATCACAGTAAGTGGGTACAGCCTTTCTCCTGTATTGTCGCATAAAAGTATAAATTTAACGAAATTACACTTTTTGAGGATTAGTTGTCGAAGTAAATAGTAAACCGATTCATGCAGTAAGTGTGTCAGCGTGCCTTAAATGCTGCTTTATATCTTGTCCGAATTCCTTGCGAAACGTGGTGGTCGGTGTTGTGCTGTAATTTACTGGAGTTCTTGCAGCACAACAACGATTGCTCTGCTTACCCCTTGTCGGGATTCAGCGTGAGTTATATGTATGTAAATTACTTACAATGAAAATTCTAAAGTAACGACACATTCGTATTGCAAGTTTTTTAGGTTTTCTCACTATAATATATTTTATAGATATATTGGGTAATTTTACATAGTTCAAGGTAGGTATTGCTTTATATCCGGAAACCTAACCTAACCTAACGTAAGTCTTAGGTTTACTTTTGGACCGCATCAACCCAACTGGTTACGAGTCGAGCGAGTGTTGTTCACGCAAATCCTTCGTGAGTTAGTATAGGTTAGATACATCCCACAGACGAGCTTCCACCTACTTTAGATTCCACACACGCCCGGAAAGCTGCTAGTACCACACAGTCACAGCTTAAACAAGATAGTACTCGAACTAGTACGAAACTCAATAGGTAACAATTTCGTGGTAGGTATCGAAATGGATCCATCAAAAGATTTTTTCGTTAAAATAATAGTTGATATAATAGTTCGTGTCACACACCTGCTGGAGGCGAGGAACGCCTGGAATTCTGTTCCACGCGACTTACAATCACCCGACGTTGACTGTCAGAAATCTTGGGATAACAATTTGGTGCGTAAGACACAAGGCATTGCTCTCTGAAACGACACCTGAAGAGAAAGCCCGCCTCCTTGCAGTATCCTTCAGAGAGTCTGACTCTGGTTGCAGGGCATTCCGTCACCAAAATCGCCACACTTTTGGACGACAACACCCTTCGCATCGCGATTGCCTTACGATTAGGCTGCGACGATTGGCATGCCCACACGTGATTCTGCGGGCAACTTGTGGATGCGAAGGGTCACACGGCCTGAACTTCCGGAGGAGGTGTGCCGGTCGACTGCCCCGTCACTCAGTTTTAAATGATTCTATAAATAGAGTTCTGTGTTCCGTGGATATACCAACTATTTTGGAGCCACCCGGCTTGAGCCGGAGACATAAAAAACGGCACTCCCATTTCACTGTTTACAGAATAGCCCTAAAGATAAATTAAACTGTATTATTTTTCTCCAGATTAAACTGTCCTATTACATAATATATCTAACATAAATTATTGTAGTTACTTTAAGTACTGAGAATCCTGGAAATTATTTGAGTTTGACGTAGACCGTGGAGTTTGAGGGTGTGTATTTTAAAGGTGATTTTTATTAATCAACTCGTATTACCAGTTGAGTATTGGATGCTTTATGTCAATATTTCGCCCACTACATCGTCGGCTTCATCCGAAAATATAATAGTACTGTAAAATCATAAATATTATGGTATAATGGATAACCGGTGAAAATTTTACATCATTATATTATATATTATTATTCCGAATATATTTTTGCATAACTAACATTAGTGGATAATTCGTCGGCTACATCGCAGGCTTAATATAGAAATATTATAATTCCAAAGGGCGACAGGCTCGCCACCTCTCACCTTGGCACGGTACTTCTATCAAGTCATACAGTTGGTGGGACTTCGTGCCTTACATGCTGCTTGATATCTTGTCCGAACATCTTGCGAAATGTGGTGGTCGGTGTTGTGCTGTAATTCACAGAAGTTCTCGAAGCACAACGCCGATTGCTCTGCTTACCCCGATTCTCGGGATTTAGCGTTAGTGATATGTATGTATGTATAATTCCACTGAAAATCCGTAAAATGTATAATTATGTATAAGAAAATGAAAGTGTAAAGTTTACAATATTAGGTACAGTCATTACGAATATATTCTGGGTTTTACTGCTGCTCTGTTTTAAACTGTGCGCCAGTGCATTGGCGAGATACTGAAATATTTTACATTTAGTTGGATGGCGCGCGTCACGTGCCACTAGGCGGAGGTGAATATGTGATACTTTGTAGGAGTGTACCTTACTCATACCAAACACGGCTGTTTATTTAAAAGAAGGGTTTTAGGACGGTTCAAGCTAGTATCAGGAAAATACAAGGAAACTGAAAACAAATTGGAAACTGACATGGATGACATAATAATGTCATTGCCAAAGTTTTGCACAAGTTATGTCAGCATAATGTCATCATGGTGAAATAGGTTGGTGCCATGTTAACGGCTCCCCTTAATAGAGCCAGCTACATTGAACTAGACGGAAATCACGGGACATTTTTAAAATCCACTTCGACCTACCTTTATTCGGTGTGATTGTACCAATCCGCGGGCGGGTTAAACCATACCATATAGTAAGGAGGAGGAAGGGGCCTACAATTTTACATGGAATCCTAACTGCGACCAGCACTAACTCTTGGTCAGCCACCCTTTCATTATGCAACCGCTTCATGACAAAGTAGTACTAATGCTAGAAACTTACTTGAATCATTACAAACACGTTTGCATCTACATAAGCATTCCCTAGAGGGAAACTGCGCCTAGCGACCGGACCAACTTATCCGGTTTTTTCGTGTATGAAAAAAATATCTTTTGTTTTATATAAAAACGCACTGCTCATAGTTGCCTGCAGTACTGCATGCGGAATTATGCAGGAGAAGTTGGTAACAGTGTTTGCTGTTCCTAAATATGCGAAGCACCGGTAAAATCGGTAGTAAGGCACTGACCATCAGTTAAACGACTTGTAATATTTGAATTCCAGTAAATTAATTTACAGAGTATTTTTGGATATTCTATACAATCAAGTTAACCTATTATGCAGCTGATAACTGTGTCACCGTCACTAGTTCCGTTTATTATCGCTGCTTCAAAAAACCGTCATAAGGCGTTTGTTTGTTTGTTAAGTAATTAATATTACAATGGCAACTTCCTTGCAAAAATTTTCTACGATTATAGTTTTGAAATACTGCTTAGTTTTGTACCGGACCATCGACAGTGTCACAAGTAACCTCAGCAGATCACTGCACCATGACACAGAAATCAGCGCCCCAGATACAAGTGTCGACTCAGCATGACGGACTAAAATACGCTACGCGTGTAGCCTCAAATCCACGCTACATAAGCAGCCGCAACTCCGAGGAAGACCTAGTTCTAGTTCGCATAGTCCGTAAATAGTTCTCTCGTCACGCTGCTATAGGAGAACGATCTTATCTACGAACTCCTGGTCATCTGAGTCCTGTAGTCTTAGTACACTGTATGCACATCTATACTGTGTCTTACGTAGAATGCAAGTCAATATCAAGAATTTCAGTGTTTTACTCTATACCGACTAGGTTCCCTTATCTTAGGATCATAGATCGGTAAAGTTTTACAATTATACAAGAAATACGAAAATGCGCCGAGGCATCTCGCAAAACGTAGGAATTGCGCGCTAATTTTGCGTAGCTCTATTGTGACTTTGCTTTGCTTTGCTTGGGTGTGTAGCAAGCCTTAATACGGCGCATTAACTATCTATCCAGATATTTTTGATTGCTCATCAAGAACGGAAACTCTGTTACCAACAAATTATCCTTCACAAAACGAACGAAGCGGACGAAAATCGAGGCACGTCTCAAAGGCCCGAGCCAAGAAGTAAAGTCACGTAACGGCGGGCCACTCTTCAATGTAGTCTAACTAATGTGTTCATTTTAAACCTTACTGTCCAGAACACAAGACGAACTCATCGTGATTCTTCAGGAGACGTCACTGCGGCCATTTTTCACTCAGTGCACCGTTGTTGGTATTTCGACACATTTTTCACCGACTACGGGCGAGTGGACCGGATGGCTTGCCAAATTGAGAGGAATGGTTTCGTGGTGCATGCACGCTACAACTCGACCGTCAACGTGGGCGTGGGTGGACGATGTCAACGAGGTTGTTAGTTGACGGATGGTATGTAATTGCATTATGTTAGTTCTGACAATGGTGCTGCCAATCCTAATGTGTTTTGAAATTATATTGCGCTAACGTGGGCCAGAGTCTGAATACAAAGGTTACGGGTAGTTTTCGGAATAGTAAATATGAGTTGATGCCTTCATATCACTCACGCTGAATCCCGACAATCGGGGTAAGCAGAGCAATCGGTGTTGTGCTGCAACCACTCCGGTAAATTACAGTACAACACCGACCACCACATTTAGCCTGTCGCCCTTTAGCAAGGCATCTTTTCCTTATCCCTTAGTCGCCTTTTACGACATGCATGGGAATAGATGCAGTGCGGTAATTCTTTTAAGTACCGGCCCCACACGGTACAAATGGGTTGCGAGTAGCCTAGTTGGTTAGCTCACGCCTCTTACTCGAGAGGTCGTGGGTTCGAGACCCGGTATGCGCACAATTTTTCCGGCTTTCTATATCTCGGTTAAAATTTGTGTGCAAAATTACAATGCACCCCGGTGAAGGAAAATACCCTGAGGAAACCTATACACTAACAATACGAATGCGTTGTAGTGTATAAAGGTCGACTGGAAGATATTGCCTCCGGCAATAAGCCCGCCTTCTGCTAAGCAGAAAAGTCTATATATATTTATTTATTTAAATGCCTTGTTCACGGTACAAATGCCTTCAATGTTGGCCATTTTTTAAATATAGGTTAACTATGTATTTGATATATTATATTGTCTATTTATCATCCCTAGGCAGTACAGTGCACTTAGGTTTGTCATACATATTTTACATTGTAACATTCGGCCAGTTCGATTAAGTATTTCAGCCAATAAGAACTGGCATGAACCTTTAATGAACAATTTTTTCAACGTCCTCTTAGTCTACTTCACAAAAAGGTTTGCCACTACTTAAACACGCATATGCTATCACCTACAATCTCTCATTACTACAAAGACAGAACACTGCCCAATTCATGAAAAATGCAATAATCCCAAAATGAAAGATTTTAAATATGAAATGAAAAGCCAACTACGCTGCTACTTGCAGCAGGCCAGTCTCCACAAATACCTATTCACGAACATCACACCAGGGCCAGCCATCGCAACACTCAAACATATTTTAGGGACAGAGATGACCCAGACCAAGCGTCACCCTAAGCATAGAACTTAAAACGAAGCACTGCCAAAGCCATGGTGGCTTTGGGGTATGCTTAAATTGTCATTACACATTTTAACATAAGTACATATAGTTTTAATACGACTTACTATCCTTGTCACAAATTACACTAGTGCCCTAATCATTTCAGAAAGTAATATTTACAGAACCAACAAATAATAACAATAACTTAGTGATTCCGACAGCACGTGAGATAAAATTTATTAGGATTCCGGAGTATAGTGCCATGATGCATAATTGTACCATCAAAAATACCACAAACTGTAGTACGAAACGCATTGACGTTTCAATAAATAAATAAGTTACTCAGAAGTATAAGATGTTATTGAGTGAGTAATTATAATTATAAATTATTAAATAATATGATTCGGATTGTACTGCTTAAATGATAAATGATGGACATTTATCATTTAAGCATCAGAATCACAAAATAAATTGTCTATTAAGGCATCATTGATATTATAGTAAGTTTTTTTTTTTAAATTTAACATCCCTTTTAATTTGTGTCTAAAAGATTTTCCCCTAAGCTTATATCATGTTATTAGGTATTTTATTATAAAATGTAACACTATGACGTATGATTTTTTTTTTACATTTTCGACGACATATACTTCACAACATACATATCACTCACACTTTAATCCCGATAATCGGGGTAAGCAGAGCAATCGATATTGGGCTGCAAGAACTAGGGTAAATTACAGCACAACACCGAACACCACGGTTTGCAAGGTTTTCGGGCAAGATATGTATCAAGCAGCATGTAAGGTACGAAGACCCACCTACTGCACGACTCGGTGAAAGTCCGTGCCAAGGCGAGCGGTGGCGAGTCTGTCGCCCTTTAGCACGGCGTCTTGTCCTTATCCCTTAGTCGCCTTTTACGACATGCCTGGGAAGAGATTCATTAAGGTTTAAGATTCATTAGGGTATTATTTTAAGTACCGGCCCCACACAGTACATTTTCGACAACCTTTGTTTTATTCTTAGTAATAGCCTTATGTCTAGAGTGTCGTAGTTATGATATCTGAATTGAAAATGGATAGGGGTAAATACTTTCTGGCATAACAAATATTCTGTAGGATATAGGCACTCGGTATAGTCAATATTCCTTATTCATTGAATGCGTTACGACAGGTGTTACATACTCGTAGTGCGGTGGTACCAATCCTGACGGGTTTAAACTCTATAAACTAGTACAGAGGGGAAGGAACCTACGAGCTTCGGTGAAATTTGAACCACGGGTTGCTTACGCGGTTGGAATCGTCAACCGCGTCAATACCATCTAAAACCAAGTTGACGAACATCAGGGCATAGATTCTGAACGCGGCGTGACGATGGGCGATGCGTTTTTATGTATGCAGTTACTTCGTCTCACCCGCAAAAGTCCATACATAAAAACGCATCGC
>WYDE02198947.1:0-10368 GCA_009867175.2 Adela reaumurella | reverse complement strand
TGACCGCACCCAGCGTTGCTTAACAATCAATAGCGACAGTTGACTGTCTGCACCACTGAGCTATCGAGGCTGACAAACGGGTTAAAGTTGTAGGATATTTTCGGATCCTAAGTTTTAGGATCCATTTTTCTGATACAATTTCAAGGAAATTATTAACTTTATTATGTAACAGACTATGCTAAATCTATCTGTTATAAAAATAATTTTATCTCATTTTATGTTTTTTTGGTTTCAATAAAAATTTGCTTTTAGTAAGAAACGACTAAATACCTATTCCAACGTACTATGTTCCGTTAATATAATTTCTGCTGCCATCCCTGCTTGTAAGTATGTAGGTATGGTATTAAAGGATAATCCTATTAATGACTGTGCACAGGGGCGTACCAATCGGGAACGACGCCTCTAGGGCAAGCATCAAAGTTGCGTCCTATCGTAAACTTTTATGAAATGCCTATGAAAGGAAGTAAATTATTGTATTGCATCATATCATTGAGCGAGCGAAGCGAGCCAGCAAACATTTATGGAATAAGTAAGTCAAAATATTCAGGACGGTAGCTTTGAAAGTAAGCAAATATTGGCAAAAACAAAGACACACCATATTAGCACGGCGCTCCACACTACTTATTTCCTTTCGTTCGCGGGGATTGTGGATGGGATTATTTGATATGAATTATATTATTACTACATGGTGCAAGGCGTGCGGTGACACCCCCGCAATGGAAACGCTCCTGCGAGTGCAGTGTGAACGGCACTGCACACCAGTCTGGCTACACCGGAAGAAAGGAGGCGAGGAGGGGCGAACGACGAGCCAGCGCCTTTTCTCCTCTCTCTCTTGACGGACGACTACCGAACGACAACACGAGATTAATTCATTCCGCACTCCGTTATTGTCCGCCATTTTTATCTCTCATAAATTTTGCCTTTTACGAAATTAAAAGTTAATATTATTTTGTCAAAATTAAGTAATTTTATTTAGTTTCATCGACCAAGCCACCACAGGCCCGTCTTAACTCCCCGCCACCCCTGGGCCGTCCCGCTCATCGAGCTTAACGACGGTAGCCACTTTTCTGTGGCGGAAAGAGTCTACACATGATGTAGTGAGCGTGACAGAATCCTTTATCAGGCAGTCAGACTGTCAATCAGACAGTCAGTGATCTGCTTAACTATATGATGATTGTTTTATGTTTGGTATATTTTGATTTTTAATTATTGACAAATTTTGTCTTGTTTTGCACAAAGGGCACTTGCCCTACCTGCACCACCCTAGTTACGCCACTGACTGTGCAAAAAATATGGTATGGTATTCATTGGACACTGTGTTTGAAAAATACAATGATTATATAAATATTTACCGTCAAGAATATGGATACACTTGGGAGTAGACCTGCGCGTCGCTGTTGTTATTGTAGGCGACGATGAGTGCCTAATTTTAGTAGGCGGTAGGGACGCGGAGTTCATACATGTATGACCTGAAAAATAAAACAAAAAATGTAATTAATTGTAATTAATATTTAAGTCAAGCGGCCAAAATACTCTCTTGCCAAGGATGACGTTGTCCAACTCCACCGAACTACTGAGCCATAGGGTACAATATAGTTATGAAAGCCACGCCGACTCCTGTGGCTCTCATCTTTAGGGCTCTTCAGAGAATCCTGAGAAACAAATTCACACAGTCACCCTGCACAGCTGCATGAGCAGGGATGACATCGAGCGGGAGAAGAAGCTCCGGAAGGTCTGGCACACCTGGCGATGTCCGTTGGTGTAGAGCCAGTGGAACTTATTTAGCGCCAAATTGAAAGAAATCTGCATATACAACGGACATTCTTGAGATAGGTATATCAATACTATCCGTGATGAGCGTCCAAAAGTACTCAAACTGATTTACATCCTCACTCGACACCGACCACTGAAGGCACCTAACTACGTGCGAGAACTGAGAACAGAGCGGAGCTGCCCGCCGATCACCTGGTCGGGAAGTTCAGTCCAAACACCATCAATAGTGTAAATACTGCGCCGCAGCGCACAGTGGTGTTGGTCGTCTGTACAACAGAATTCTTTGCTCCGCCACTTCCCTACTCCTAAAACCGGAAATGATGCCTAACACAGGCCGCTCACACTTCTGTGGACATTGTCGAAAGTGTCCTAGAGGAGACCAAATGAATCCGCAATTGCAACCGCGAAAGGAGCAATTCTGGTTCCGAGCGGAACACTCCACGACGCTGCAACTAACCAGGATGTTCTAAGGGATGGCGGAGACTGCAAATCGTCGGTAGCAATTCCTGGACGTGCAGAAGGTGTTCGACAGAGTATGGCATTAAGGAGTGCTGAACAAACTCCCCACGTCAACCACAACCTGATCGCCACACCCATCGAATCATTGCTCTACAGCGGCGACAATTCCGTCTCGCAGTGGAGGATTCAATCTCTTCGGAGCGCTCTATCGCAGTCGAACAACTCCAGGGAAGCAGTCTCCACCTCGGGTGTAGTCGGTTTGAATGATATCCCGAGGCTCGACACCGTAGAGCTTGTCCTCGTTCCGACGACGCAGCATACGTCATCACTTCGATGAACAGTACCCACGACCATAAAATGACCCAGTGCCAGCAGAAGCAGTTGCCTGACTGGCTCTTGAAGTGGCGGTTAGCAGTGAACCCAGCGAAGATTCAATCCATCAATCAATAGTGAAAACCACCAAAGCGGCTCCAGTTCCTAGGACACGCGATCGTATGGTACGCCAAGGTGAAAAACCGTGGAGTCATAATTGACCTCAGCTTATCACTCCAGCACCAGGCCATCAACGCAGCGGGCATGACTAGATTAAAGCTGCGCCCGGTACTCAGCTACAGCCATTCGAGCGAAACACGCAATCTGCAAGACCTACATTACCCGCTCGCGATTCCCGAACACGACGTGACTAAACTTCTTTCTACAGCTGACGCATCTTGCTATGTCTAATTCGAAATATTTCGTGCAAAAATCAGGGGCCCGTTCCTAGTCGCCCCAAATAATCTATCCAAAAACAGATAACGCCTAAATGGTTGTTTACGCGCGCCTCAGTTAAATTATCTGGAAAAAACTAATTTCTTAAACATACCGTTCCAAGTCCCCAAATTTTATCCGGTTTTGGATAATTTCTCGAGGTAAATTGATCGAGAAAGGTTGTATAAACGTCAAAGTGATTACCGCCTAACCGAAAAATACATAAATATGTCAAAGTGACAGTTGATCGACGGTGGCATTGCAGAATTGTGTTTTAAGTTAGGATTTTTTTTTTAAATTGTAGAATGGCTTTACTGGAGCCGCTCAAGCCTTAATTGTGTGAGTAAAAGGTAAATACTTTTCATGGATCGATCAGAATGTAAACCAATTTGAAAAGCGTGGCAATTCAATTTGACGTTTGGACCAATGTTCGACTTGGTCGTTCCTAGTCGCCCCATTATCTAAATAAAAATAAAGATATATTATACGGTTTTAGATAATTTCTTGGAATGGGACACAATTGCAAAAAGGAATTTTTGCATAAAAAAAAATCCTAAGTATCTTTGGTTGATTTTAGAGTACTAAGGTATTTTTGTAATCTCTTTCAGTTTGTTCAATGCATCTTTTATATCTATGATAATCGTAGAAAGTCATGTTCTAAATGAGACCTAACGTGTTACACCTTTCCATAATCAAAACACGAAAACTTGCTAAATTTTGGGATCAGCAAAGGACTGGGAATTTTTGATGGATTGGATACACGTGAGAAGTATTACCAAATCCCTTCAAAAATCTGTGCCACAGCATAGAGTCCGGACATACTCATATTCTTCAAGACGACTAAGCATGTAGTGCTTGTTGAACTTACAGTTCCATGGGAAACTAAAATTGCAAAGGAACACAACTTTAAAGTTACCAAGTATTGCAACTTGGTAGACCGGATAGAGTGTAATAGTTTCAAGACTGATCTCTTCGCTGTGGAAGTCCGAGCAAGGGGACTTCCAGCGAAGTCACTCTAGTCTTTTCAAGAATCTAGGCCTTCCAAGATCGACATTAAGCTCATACATGGAGAGAGCTAAAAGCGTCACTGGAGGCACCCTACAGTACATGGAAAGGCCTCGCAGATGTAGCCTGGCGGTGCCGTCCGGTGGTCGCGACCTCGAAGGACACACTTTTCTACTACCAATGGGGCTGGATATGTTCGGTGAAGCCATTGCAAGCTTAGCTCAATACCACCCATCTCGCATACTTACTGTGAAAGCGTATACCTACTAATTCAAAGGACACTATTGTATCCGGTAGTTTTACAAAAATACTTACAGCCGAGGTGTATCGCCATGAAAGTTAACCCATAGGCTCCCATAAGGGACGTGCGTCCCTCTAATACACTCCAGCCGACGGCTCCCATAAGGGACGCGCATCCCTCTGCACTGAGTTTATTCGCACGCGGGGGCATGTGCACACTTTTTGCTGTCTAGCTCTTTCAATTCACATTTTTCTATAGGAGTGACAGAGACAGATCACTAGCTTATGAAATTACCTTTCCATTGAGTATAAACATGTCTATGCTAAAGGGTGACACGGCCCTGGGTGAATTTTTAATCTTTGTGTTTTTTCGCCGCGTCATCGCCTGTGTCACGCAACTTCGAATTTCTCCAATTTCTGTAAAGAAAACACATATAAACCTTTATTATTTCTAAAAGTACATTTATTTAAGAGAATAATTATATAAATATTGTAAAGGTATATTGAGCATTTGAAAGAAAAAAATATTGAATTTTCGATTTTTTTTTTTTAAAGTTATAATCCTTGTGCCGTGGACTTTTTTACACTGATTTGTAGGTAATTTCATCTTCTTTACAGAGCAAAATATTTTACTGGTGTAACTTGATTGGTTTAGGAGATATTTGAGTATATGTCAAGGGCGGCCCTCAAGGCCGCGACGCGCGAAAAAGTCTGGGACTCAAGGGCTGGAGCACTATTTTCAAGACGGGAATTCAACAGGATAAAAATCTGCAAATTTATTGCAGATTCCAAAAAGGTAACACTCTCTATACCCTTTCTCCTTAATTTACCGAGAAATCGTATGATAAACGCAAACACGCAGTGCCGCACGGCGGCCCGTTTTGCCCCGGGACTTTTACGGTTTCTTTTTTCGATTTTCAAGCAAGGGGCTTCTAAAGGTTAACTAGGTCCACATTATAAAGCCCCGACTTTACCTGGCTCGGACTGCATAAACAGGAAGTTTCCGTCTCTCTTCTAACAAATTTTCAGTTTTTTTTAGACCATTCACAGGTCCAACTTGTGGTATTTTAACGGTATTATCAGTAGTATCAACTGAAGGTGAAGGTGAATGCTGTGCTGTTAGCAGTTTTAACTTTTTTCCTTGTTTTTCATTCTTTTTATTACTTTTATCTGGTGGTGCTGGTCGCTTCAAGGTAAAAGTAAACTTTTTGTTGTTTCCGGGCACGCCTATTGAACTGTACTTGGAATCCATTTTTTGTATTGTCCTGTAAGTTACTGTTACATGGCTAAATCCATTCCATGGTAATTTTCACATACATACGAGAGAAAATAGCACAATGCCTTCGGTCAGCCAACAAACAACACATGCTTTTGACTTTTTAGCTTTTGACGTCATACGTCAACCAGGGCCGCGTTCCAAGAAATTATCTAAAACCGGATAATTTATTTTTATTTTTATCTAGATAACGGGGCGACTAGGAACGGCCAGATAAGAGTTGTTGAAACGTCAAATTGACAAGTTCGAAAGTCGCCGCGTTTTTCAAAAAACCCTGTGCTGTTTACGTGATTTATGGTTGCGCGATTGTTTTGAAGCCACGCTAGTGATTACCTATTTGAGTGGAAGCTGCGCCTACGTGGTACGCCATGGACAACAACGCAAGACGTGATGTGAAAAAGCTCACAGCTCTATTACTACTAAAAAGCTGCGTAGCTTTAATGGAGACTCGCATCAATATACTACACGTATTATTCTTGATGATCTGTAATGAATGCGAAGAGCTGGCTCACTTCTTGGTGCTATCCCAAATCAAGGAACCGGCACATAGAATAAAAAACTACATCGAAAATGTCGTCGATCTTTACTCTGAACGCGAGTTCCAGTCACATTTTCGTTTGACGTGGACTGGTTTTGAAGCTTTAGAGGCACTCCTAGGCCCTCTGTTGCAAAAGAATCCAACAACCGTACGAAACATATCCGTGAGGAAACAACTATTAGTTGTACTGTGGCTGTTGGCTACGCCTGATTCTTACAGGTGAAGATTTTAAATTGTATTATTCTTACGAAGATTTACTTACTTACCCGCTACAGCTATACCTAAATGTTTCAGAAGTCAGAACACCGTGCGGGTGTAATATGAGCTTGATTATGTGGTTTAGTATGCACCGTATTGCCATGTATATTTGCTTGATTAACAATCCTGCCACGGGGATAACTCGTTGCCACGCCGGCCAGTTTACACCTAAACAGAGTATTCCTATCGCTGGGCCTTTCCCAGGACTATGTCCTCACGAGGCTGAGCTATTATTGACAGTAGAAGTATAACCCAATCTAGATTTCCTACGGCCTTATTGGTTAATAATGGCAAAACTTATTTTCACTATGGATTTTTATTGTTTTGTGTGCACCCACTATGATTATTATTTTTCTCAACAAATAATGATTAAATATAATATAATTCTCCATACATACATATCACGCACGCTGAATCCAGTAAATTGGGCTAAGCAGAGCAGTCCGTGTTGTGCTGCAAGAACTCTAGTAAATTGCAGCACAACACCTATCACCACGTTTTGCAAGGTATACGGACAAGATATCTATTAAGCAGCATGTAAGGCACGTAGACCCACCATGTATGCATTTGCCGTACCAAGTTGCAAGTACCGTGCCAAAGTGAGTCTAACCGTCTGCTAGTGTGTAATGGATGTAACTATCCATTCATAGCATCACACGTGTTTCCCAGTGGGATAGGCAGAGACAACGGATCTCCACGTTCCGCAATCCTGACGGTCACGTCTCTTCTACTCTCATAATGTTCTTCATACATGCTCGTCTGTTATGGGTACTGCGTACTTGACTCTTTTGAGTACATGTCCAAACTGGTTTAGGTAAGTGCCTCTACGGCGACCCATCTTGACTCTTTCACTCACATTCGCTCCATTCGTAGTTAAATATGTAAAAAAAATTTTCATATTTCAGGTCCGTGGCAGAGAGGTTTGACTTACCCAAATCTAGTACGAGCAGGAGCTTTATGGAGGTACAGTAAAACTAAATATGTTGATAGAGCCGCAACCACTCATTTAACTTCAAGTCTAGCACAGTTAATCTTCATGATATAAAATGTTTTTATGCAGGCATACTGGAATTGAATTAAAGTAGGTAGTTACCTGCATTGTTACAGCCTGAAATTTAAACTGTGCAATTTGTATTCAAGATTTTGAGTAAATTAAAACATACTTTGGGGGGGCAAGACATCACACACAGGCTAGTGGGCCTATTACGGCTGCATTACTTGCGCTTGTTAAATACAGATTTAGAGTGCGGTATTACAGCGCTACTTCGCAAAGAACGGCTTTTCCACGCACATTTTTTCAATATTTAAAGAATAATATCTGCCAATTTCGAAAATCTAACATGAGTAGGTACCTCTGTTCGTGTCTTATTTATATTGGAATGTTATAAAATATTAGATACTTTACCTATTTGGTTTAACGTTAAATTAGAATCTAAGTGGATTCCACTGTTTTTCTTTGCAAAGCAGCGCTGTAGTACCGGTCAGCGTCGGTGGCTCAGCGGTGCATCATGCGGTATTCGATTACCGAAGTTAAGCACTGCCGGGCGCGGTCAGGTGATGGATGGGTGACTGCTTGACCGGTGATGCTGGCCGTGGTTCCGATTCCACGTAAAATTGTAGGTCCCTTCTCTATACTTACATGGTGGTAGGGTTAAACCCAACCGGGATGGTACCACTGAATGAAGGTCGGTCGAAGCGGCTATAAAAAATAGTTTGTGTTTTCCGTCCAGTTCAGTGTAGCCGGCTCGATTTGAGGGAAGCGCTGACGTGGCACCTACCTAATTCACCAAGGTGTATTAGGCTGACATTACTGGTAGCAAAAAAAAACAGGTACATTGGGTGACGTAGCCATCCGGTCAATTCTGTAACAGTCTCACTTTTTGTGTATTAGCGCGGGGATCATAGTAATTATGCAAATATTATTTTTTCAATCTTTGTGGTCTATTTCAACAGAATATAGTCCTAAGTATAGGTGCTTACAGTGCGACATAAAGTAGTAGAAAATAAGTGTGGGTGCTACCATCGTTCCAATAGATCGACCGATACATTTAACTTTACAAGCCTACCCCGACTGAACCCACCGCCCATCTGGTAATTTTATATACAGAGTCCTCCACTATTGCTACCGGAAGTTGCTACGATGCTGCCAAGATAAGTTTGTCTATGAACTTAGCTTTTGACAGTCTTGCCAAATATTATGCGAGTTCCTGTTTATGTAATAACAATTTGTGCGATAGTACATTTGTGCAGGTTGTAATTGGTATGCTAATGGTCTAACTTTCAGTTGCATACTTATGATAGGACTTTGTCTAACTATCTTACTTTATATTTCATCATATTATATTAAAAGTAACTACGATTGCATGGTCTACTTTGTAATATGACACTCTGCGGGAATTGTATAGATGATTCATTGGTGATGTCTTCCATACTTCACAACGAATATCCTTATGAAACTTAATTTAACGGAATTAGGTGTATCTTAAACTATTGTTCTTTACTTTATCTGATAGACAATTGATATGACTTAACTTGTGGTTCCGCCCGGTGACGTTATCAGAAGGTTGCGTGTTCAGATCACGTCGGGGTCACCACTTTACCGATCTATGATCCTAAAGTCTATTTTTTCCAAGGTGAACTAAAATGACGTTTCACTGACATTACAGCGTTGCCATCTTCAAACAATAGTGATTCAGTAGATAAAAATATTATCTATTAATCTAATGAATTGAATAATCAATAATATTTTCAGTAACGCCAACATAACTAATTAAAATTTGTGTGAAAGTGGCAACTCTGTAAACGTCACTTTAGTCCGTCCTGGAAAAAAATATACTGTAGGGTAAGGGATCTTAGTCGGTATAGAGTAAAACACTGAAGTTCTTGATGTTGCATGTACGAGTATAGATATACTCGTACATGCAGTGTACTAGACTGAGTTGACCAAGAGTTCGTAGGTAAGATCGTTTACGTTGCTCCAAGGGGCAGCGTGACGAGAGAACTACCTATGGACTATATGAACAAGATCTTCCTCGGGGTTGTGGCTGCTTATATACCGTGGATTTGAGGTTACACGCGCAGCGTATATTGTTCCGTCATGCTGAGTCGACACCTGTATCTGGGGCGCTGGTTTCTGTGTCATGGTGCAGTGATCTGATGAGGTTGCTTGTGACACTGTCGATGGTACAGCATAGCCACACCATCCTCTAACCAGCAACTAGTACTCTGTGTTTTTAAATTTCATCCAAGTTTTTTATTTATGCTGAAATATTAAAACTGAATATGCAAGATTTTTAATTAAAATTATCCAAAACAAAAGTGCTTAAAAATCGGTTCTTAATACTCGTAGTAAAAACTTACTTTTGAAAACATAGAAGACTAGCTATTAGGTTCTAAAAATCAAGTATAGAAAAATAAATCTAAATCGGATGTGTTTAGATGTAGAAAACAGGTTTCCTGCTGAGAGCAGCGCTGCGACATTTTTGTAGGTAAATAATGCGTCTCTGCTGCAGTTCTCCCTTACACTCCTATCCGGGTCTATTCTGTCCTATCAAGACACAGAATGCGACGGCAAATACATACACGCAGCGTGTTAATTTTAAAATGTACCCTCTTAAATATTCCCTTTCTTCATTGCATTTGCATGCGCTATGGCAACACTATGATATTATGTGTCTGGACCGCAGACGCTGGGCGTGACGGTGCAAGGCTGGGGCCGCAGCAAGCGCGAGGCGCGCACGGCTGCTGCGCGCGCTTGCCTCGCGTCCCTGAAGGCAAGAGCTGGCTCCACCTTCGTGCAGCCGACTCTGCCACCGCCTCCAAGATGCGACTTCAGCGCCGACGTTAAAGAGCGTAGGTTTTTTCTTTGTTAACAATAATCGCTTGTACCGCCCAAGTGAGTAGGCTCAATTCATACTGAAATTAGCAGTCTAGCTCATAGACTGTTTTTTTTTCGTTTTTTTTTTATGGAAACTGACACGGATGGCTCCATCACCTAATACACCAGTTCTTCTGGTACCAGTGATGTCAGCCTAAACACCTTGGTGAGTTATGTAGGTGGTGCCATGTCAGC
>WYDE02198936.1:0-10368 GCA_009867175.2 Adela reaumurella | reverse complement strand
TTTAACGGTCGAGCGGTCACCCATCCAAGTACTGACCGCACCCAGCGTTGCTTAACAAGCAATAGCGACAGTTGACTGTCTGCGCCACTGAGCTATTAAGGCTGAAGGTCTTTTTTTTTATTGTATTTATTTGTTCAGTGGTTAAGTATATTCTGATAAAGTTAATAGTTTCTTTGATATCGAAAACTTAGGATCCGAATTGAAGGCCACTTTTTTTGTAAGAAACCTGAAAATATTAATGAATTACTCGTATTGACAACCATTTGGACACTTTATTAATTAATTATGTATTATTAATTTATTTTATTTATGTTAATTGAATTTAAGCTAACATTGTATTATTAACTAGTCCACCAAACGGTATTATTTAAGTACCTATGATTAAGATTTTTTTCAAGTTTAATTTTTCTAAATAAATATTTTATAACCGTATCTCTCAAAATAAAATAAATGCGAAACTAGCTTCTGAAATTTAGTTTTTGACACGCCTTAATATTACGAAGTTACGAGTATAATGAATGTACTAACCCATGCTGTTCGTTGTTGACGGCTTTGTGGTTGTTGTTGCCGTTGTTTATGCAGTGCCTTCCCGCGGTTCAACCTCAACGAAATTTTGCACACAGCTTCTCCCTCCTAGTGACCCTAAGAAAGAATCGGAGACTGCAATTAGCGCAGGTGGCCAATTGCCCCGTGGCATGAAATAATTTTCTGCTATGGGCAATTACCTGTTCTGTGCCACGGGGCCACAAGAGTTTAAATATTTATGGGGAAGTAGGTAAAGCACTAGAGACACTGCGTAAACGGCATCAGGTAGAGAGTGTGTGTACCCATCTATGAAGTAAAATTAACCTTCAAATCTTTATTTGCAAGTAAGGCAAACGACATGTCGTAACCAACACCTGTAGAGGGTGATTCCGTGCATGAGGGGATTAACTGGATGGGGTGTAAATTAACACGGCAAGAACATGTCGGTCTGGCAACTGGGTGGGAGCCGTTGCGTTCAGAAATTACAACAATTGAAAAAGTTTAAAAATTCCTATCTCAAAAGCTACTGGATCCGAGCAGTGTCCATAAGTCCTTGCTGCATAGATAATGGTAAAAATTTAAACACCGAAAAATGTTTGGGCTTCAGTCTGGCAGACTTAAGCCTTGTTTGAAAAATTGACTTTTTAAGTATAAATAGGACGTAAGCGACACTTTTTCACCATTTTTCAAAGTCTGGCAGGCTGAAGCTAATTTTTTTATGTTTTTAACTATCCACCACTAAAAGCATTATCTATGTTTTTTTATGGAAACTGGCACGGAAGGCTACATCATCTAATGCATCAGTTTTTTCGTACCAGTCATGTCAGCCTAAACACCTTGGTGAATTATGTAGGTAGGCTTCAGCACTTCCCTCAATTCCAGACGGCTACACTGAACTGGGCGGAAACCACGAACTATGTTTCATAGCCGCTTCGACCGACCTTCATTCAGTGCGGTGGTACCAACCCGGGCCGGCTAAACTCTACCACCGAGTAAGGAGAGGGAAGGGACCTACAGTTTAACGTGGAATCCGAACCACGACCAGCGTCAACGGTGAAGCGGTCATCCATCTAATATCTGACCGCGCTCGGCAGTGCTTAACTACGGTAATAGAAAACCGAATATCTCAACCTTTCAGCCACCGACGCTGATAAAGATGATGATGATATGTATCAAGGTCTACATTTTACTTTTAAACACTTTTTGTATCCAACTAACAGCAAATGCTATTAGTATACATACAGCCCCCTTGATATCTTTTACGCCTTCTACTATAATATTATTTGCCCTTCCCGAACCTGAAAAGAGCTAGCTGACTTACGCCAGCAAAAGACAAGCTTGTGCCTTCTCTACCAAGGCCGACCAATTTTCCTCCCAAGCCACATTTCATGGTACGGCTATACGCAACAATGACAGATTGGACCTCCTGGGCGTGAAACTGACCAAAGATGTAGGATTTAGGAGGTTTATGGAGTCTAAAGCTGAACTAGCCTTCAAGAATTTTGCAATGGGTGTCCTTTACCGCAGCAGGCGATCCTTTTCCCCGGCGCAACTACTGAAATTTGGGCACAGCCACCCATGTCGATTGTGTATAAAGCAAAAAAAACATATTTTTTTCATCCAATGAAGAGGTCCTTGCCGTCGATACCGAGTACATCGATAACAAAGATCCAAACTCTGGCTTTTCCATGGGATGTGGAAGCATTGAAATGATGTCGAATGTGTTGGTTCTACTTTCGAGGGTATTATGTTGAAAATTTTAAATTAACCTTTCAAAAATACCCTCGTCTATCATTATCTTCTTATTCTACAATCGATGACGGTCTCAGATTCATCCCTCGCTTTGGATTCGACCAGCGCGCACACTCGGTTCGAGCATTCAACTTTCGCGCTACATACTCGCGTAGACCACAACGCTACGGTGCTGCCGTCTGTGCACGGCCGTGAGCAACAGCGCATGCGTTGTTACCGCCCTCTGTTGCTGCTCCGTGACGTTCGCCGGCCAAGCTGTCTGTCGAACGAACGAACGGGCATCACTTGACTGCGTGTCACGTTTTGCTTGTTGTATTTTATTCTACAAAATGTTATAATGACAATAAAGTGAATTACGTGGATTCCGGCGGGATACAGCCGCTGAAATAGCGAGTGCAGTGGATTTGCCGGATGTTAACAGTGCGACAGTGTCCCAAAAACTGTGTGCGAATTTCCCGTACGCATGTACTTGTACCGTTTTGTGCTTCGCGGCCGTGAAGGTTGATGTTACGTCATTATGGATTACATTTGTGGTGCAAGCGATATTTTTTAGTGTGGATTAAAAGTGACAAGTGCGGCATGGTTACAGCCTGTCGCCTGATGTTAACAGTGAGCTAAAGAAGAGTGTAAAATTTCATTTCGGCCGGCTGCGGAGGCGCGGCGGCCATGTTTTTTAGTTCAGCCGTCATCCGCTGTTACACTTCTCTATTGCTCTCGACCTCTACGCCTCACCGTGTTCTGCGATCGGTAGGTATTTATTGGTATTTTTCTTGGGGTTCTAATCATCTTGTCTCCTATAACGTAAGCTCAATAGTTGACTCGTCCATTGCCGACATAGCGTTGTTGATGTTTACAAAATCTTTGGCTGGGGCAATATTGACAAAGTGACAGTGAGTTACGTGACGTCACGTATATCCGTCTGCCTGTGCCAACCTACGGTGCCCATGCGCTGCGCACCTTATGCCAGGTTTACACGCGCTTAGTAGCTAAAGGCTGATTTACATTGATCCAGTAGCTGGATCCAGCTACTGGACTGACATTGATAGTCAAGTCTGTTTAGAGGTACATGGAAATTTTAGGAGAAATTAAAAATGTCATTCTGGGAACACCATTATTTTCTGTCTACGTGCAGGCAGCTAGTGCACCGGATGCAATGGAATAGACGTGGTCACTGAACGACGGATGAAGCGACAGCGACTGCGCGTCACATTTCCACGGATTCAGTGTCACTAGTACGGGTGCGAGCCGTGCGGTTGACGGCCACTGGATCGAAAAATAGGCATGAGCTCTTTTCTGATCCAGCGCTGGATACTGGACGCTGTACTGGATTGAAAGGTGTTTACATTGATCCAGTGCCTTCCTATCTAATCTAGCGTTACTGAATCCTGATACTGGATCAATGTATATCTATATAATAAGATTGAAAAACCAGAACGAGACAAAAAACGCAATGGCAGTCTACGGAACTTGGGGAACACTTTTCGCCCGAACAGGGCACAATTTCTCGGGAACAAGTATGCTATTTGATTCCTTGGTCTCGGAAATCGGGAAAAAATCAATAAAATATGATATTGGTGCGTAATTTTTACAAGGATGAGTAACTTGACCAGGATAGAGAAAGGTTTTGGACATAATGGAGAGAATGGATGGTGATAGAATGACCAAAAAAATATATGAAGCAAACGTGGAAGGAAAGGACGGGGCCGCCCTAAGCGAACATATCATGACCAAATAGTTAAACTTCTACGGAAAGGACAAGTTCGCAGCACCCGCTACCGACGAGCCCGCTTAAAGCATGAAGTGATATATGACGGTGGAGGAAGCAAAGGATGCATGTCAGGAACGTGTCACATGGCAGTGCATTGTCTCTGCTTAACCCTCCGGGGAAGAGGCGTAATGGTATGTATGTATGTCTGTATGGATATATGTGTGATTGATTAGTAATCAGTAATCACTGATTACATGGAAGTTTTGGCGTATTTACTCAGCAAAAGTTCTTAACTCTATGATTCTGCTGTGCTACATCGAGATAGTATTTGCACTTTACACCTATATCTCTGCTGTGCTAGTGGCTCCAGCCAGTGTTGCCAGACGTGTTGAGCCAATGTCGCCCAATTTACATATTAAGTAGCCTAATTCACATAACTATAAACGGGGCCACCCTAGGAGAAGATGTCATAACCAAATAGGTAATCTCCTACGGAAATGATGTTCGGAGCACCCGTAACTGACGAGCTTGTATGAAGCAATGTAGACAGTGAAGGAAGAGAAGGATACGTATATCAGAACCGTGACACGTGGCTCTCCATTGTCTCTGCTAACCCCTTCTGGAAAGAAGCGTGATGGTATTTATGTATGTATTTAATTAACCTAATTTGTATGAAAAATTATAAAGACCATATAAATGAAATATTTGCGCGGTGGTTGACATAATGTGCAAATATCACTTACGAGTATTTCTTCAGGTACCTATATATAAATATTTGAGTTATGGGTATATAATGCTGGCTATTCTTTATAAACTACACTAAATAAGTTTTCTAGCACTCTAAAGCAGTGTTCCGCATAGTTTGTGCAGCGGTACACTGGTGTTCTGTGGTGATTATTGGGTGTGCCGCGGCGAGCGAGGCTACCTGGCGACCTGAAAAGAAAGCTAGCTACGTTATCGCTAATATGTTAGTTAAATCAAAGAAGCCTCACTCTCTCGCTGAAACTTTAATTTTACCTGTTTGCAAAGAAGTCGTCAAGATTATGATTAGCCAAGATTCCGCTAAGGAAATAAAAAAATGCCTGTGCCGACAGAAACTATCTCACGTCACATTAATGAAATTTCCCTTCGCATGAATTATGTCTAAAAAAAAATCTTCAATATTCAAAAAATGTCCAATAAGGAAAATGTTCAACTGTAAAAAATGTCCAACCAGAAAGATGACGCACTATACTCGTATATTCGTCCAACCATAAAAAAGACCAACTGTAGAAAATCCAATCCAGAAGCATGACCAACTAACTATATTATATACTTACATCCAACCACAAAAATTTCCAAATGTAAGAAAGTCCAACCAGAAACATGACCAACCATATTAACATAAAAAAAAACCAACACACTACTTACAGACTTTTGACAAACCGGGATACAGTCACTTGGAGTTATTTGTATCCAAGCGTATCTGTCTAATTATATGGTCGATTCGACGGCTCCGTCAAACGGCTCAGTCCTTTTGAAAATCCTCATTTTCCAGGTATATGTATCCGCGTCAACCTTGCCCACGTGGTGAGGGTTTAAGCGAGTGTATACCGCTCTCCCAAACTTAAGTGCCAAAGAAAGTGCGCTTTATTTGAATATCTCAACAGCCCGACCGATAAACTGCTTTGTCTGTCTTGACGCATAATCCAAAACCGAATCGGTCACTTCTCAAAGTGGTGGATGACTATTGCGAATGGACCAAGGGGATGATTAAACCTGCAAAGTGCTACTGTTTGAACTTACTAAGGAAGGGTACAAAATTAACCTAAACAACCCAAGACTGATAGTGCCAGAGGAAACTTCTTTCAAATTCTTGGGTAAAAAAATCACGAGCCAAGGGAAGGAGCATCCCACTGAGAACATTGTCCAACTTTTTGACGAAAACCTTAGCCGAATTGATAATTTTTCCAAAAGTACACAAGAGCCACGGATTTACGAAAACTATTTGACATCAACACTTTCGTGGCTATTTCTCGTCTACGACTTCTCAAAGCAAAACCTTACTAAATTGGACTCTATGGTGACCAGATTCCTGAAGTCATGGTTTGGACTGGCTCACCCAGCTGACCCTTAAACACTGTACAGATCTAAATTTTTATACTGCCGAGTTTGCGAGAAAAACATTTCGAGTACAAAAAAGTTTCAAATAGACCAGCATATCAAAACCAGTGTTCATATCGCAGGAGTGCAGAAGAAGGGTCCACGACAACAACTTTTAAGAGTGACAAGTAGCAGTAACAGTGATGTAACCTCAAAAGTTAAACAACAAAATCACTTTAGCATGGATCTATGTGAAGCATTTCTTGCAAGCAATATCCCTCTATACAAACTGAAAAATCCTGCCTTGAAGGATTTTCTCCGAAAATATTGCTTAAACCAAAATATACCGGATGAATCTACTTTACGTAAAAATTACATACCATCAATTTATCTACATGTCCTGGAAGAAATACGCAATGAACTCAAGGATAACATCATATGGATTTCAGCTGACGAAACCACCGACACTTGCGGCCGTTACATTGCAAATTTAATTGTTGGTACATTAAAACTTGAGCCTTCACCTTCCTATTTGGTGGCCTGCAGAGAACTCGAAAAGACAAATCATTCTACCATCGCCAGATTTGTGAATGAGGGTATAAAAAAAATATTTCCCGAATCTTCTGCGGATGAAAATGTGTATGTGTTGCTCTCAGATGCTGCCCCCTATATGATCAAAGCAGGCAAAGCTCTTCGAGTGTTTTATCCCAATTTGATTCATGTGACGTGTTTTGCTCACGGAGTACACAGACTAGCCGAAGAAGTGAGATCCACATTTGGAAATGTAAATAAACTGATTTCATCAGCAAAGAAAGTATTCCTTAAGGCGCCTGCTCGTGTTAAGGCCTACAAAGAAAAACTGCCAAATGTCCCTTTGCCTCCCGAGCCAGTGGTAACACGTTGGGGTACATGGATCGAAGCTGCGATGTTTTACAATGAACATTTCGAGGCCATCAAGGGTGTAGTCAACGACTTCGATAATGCAGAGGCTTTGGCAATTTGCCAGTGCAAGGAAGCATTTGACGATGCTAGTATTAAAAAAAACCTAGCTGTGATTAGCACTCATTTCGCCCACATACCTGCGAGTATTAAAACGCTTGAAACTCATGGATTGGCATTGAATGAATCTATTCAGCTTATGAACTCCACGTTGCCAGAACTATTCCCGAGCAACGTCAAAGAAAAGTTCGAAAACATACTGAACAATAACCCAGGGTTTGAACCCTTGTGCCAAGTTGATAGCTTCATCAACGGGCCTGGTGAAATGTTGCCCGCCACAATAAGTCCAAACATCGCACCCAAATTTAAATTCTATCCCGTCACGTCAGTAGATTAAGCGATCGTAGACACAATTTGTCTACAGAACAGTACTTAGTCGCATACATTTTTAAAGGTAAATTGTAAATTTCATTGTTAAATACATTTTGTAATTGATATTTTCAAAAATACGACTGTTATCCTTGAGTAATAATAGCTTACTAAAATTAAAAACATTTAAAAATACGACTTCCTTTATTATTTCATGTCGCATATTTATAATAATAATAATTATTAGAGTAAATAATATTGTAATGCTCACCCTAGCACGGGCTAGACCCAGTTGGGTAGCATTTTGCCATCAGTTTTGATCCTGTGCACATTCACACATCCACTGTATATCCACGAAAATTTTTGTATGTGAAATGTTTATATCTTTATCATAGATTTGAGGTTTTATGTTTTTTTCTTTCAAAGGATCTTAACTGAAATGATTATGCTGTATTGTATGTGCATGTATTAAATAAATAAATGGTGCGTCATACATAACATCTCAACAAGTTACAAATTTCACAATATTATTACTAACATTGGTCAGCTAGGACGCAAGGGTAAAATCCAGTCGTTAAGGACGATATATTTCTATACCAGATTTGGTTATAAGCGATTTTTGTGTATATGGGACTTGTATGTGAGCCAAACAAAACTTCGAAATTAGGTCATTAAACGCAGTATGTCGCTATGCCCGGTGACATAAAAAGCAATTTTCACTGTATGTAGGAAGCATGAAATTTAATTATTTAACACATTCATCGATGACCGCGCGGACAAAGTCCCATGGCCCCGTGGGGGACATCAATGACCGCACCGACTGTGCCACTTCAAAAATTTCTCAGCGCCGCAGGTCTGATTTTTCTACTGCTTTAAGTATATAAGCTGACCCGCGCGGCGCAGCAGAACATCCGTATCAGCTTGGCTTCGCGAAATTGTCCTATGTTCTTGAATGATGGACTTGTTGATTCGCGTGGTAGACCCGCGCGGCGCGGGGCACGAAATTTACTCGTATGGCTTCCGCCAGCGCCGTGGGGGACAACCGTTGGCCCGAAATGTTTTTATTTCTAGATTAGGTATTTTCATCTAATACACAAATATACTTTTAATTATGTAATAAGTAACATTAAAAGGACTAAGTTTTGACATTCTGCATCAAAACAATGGAAATCACCCTGGACGAGAACGTGCTAAAAAAGGTCCCGCCTGGAGGGGGCATATCGGGTAATTTTGGTGCCGGCCTGAACGTGCTAAGCATACCTTTCTCTTTCCTTGTCGCTATGTCTTCTTTCAATCGAAATTGTTCTCTTACATATGTATTCTTCACCCTATCTTTCAAAGATACACCACGTATTCTGAATGAATGTATTTCAACTGCATTTATTCTACTTTCATGATGCTTTTGCCGTAGCCAAGATTTTCTACCATACATAGTTTATTGTTATTATTATTATTTGGTGATGAACGAGCAGCTATAGCTGATGTGTTCATATCTTATCACTGGTGTTAAGCTTTATTTTTTTTTCTTTTTTGTTGTATAAGTTTTTGTTTTCATTTTGAGTTTAAGTAATAGTGATTTTCATAACAAAATCACGTGTTTTTTTTTCAATCCTCCTAGACCATTAGTGTGCAGGTGTAACTTTGAGTACGTTTACCATCAGATGTTGCGAGAGACGCTGAACTCCGGGGTGGCGTACCTGCACGAGGGCGTGGGCGCCACTGACCGCCGGCTGGTGCAGCAGCTTCTGGAGTCGGGCGCGGTGCAGCTGTGCGTGGTTTCCGCGGAGCTCGCATGGGCCTTCGCCGCCCACGTGCACACAGTCATCGTCGCAGATACACACGTGTGAGTCGTGCGCTTATTCTGAAGAAACTTATATAAGAAATCGTGAACTTTGACGTCTGGCGCTTATTTTTACTTTCGAGCTACTATAATGAATAAGAAAGTATTGTGATGTTTTGAAATTTTGAATTTTATATCGTGATCAACGATCCAAAAAAATGTACGTTGTTCCATTATGTCGCGTCTTTTCAGTCCTCTAATGTCATGGATCAATAAGGATGATTACTCATTGCCGTCCTCGGTAAAGAGAACAGCGGTCGCCACAAAAGGGGTAAGAAGACGTTGCTTATGCGTGCACGTGTTAATGTGTGACGCAGTCATATTTCCGTCTCCCTCCGCGCACAGGCTTTCGGTGTCCCCTGGGTCACCTACGTGGTTAACCCGCTCGCCTATGTATGAGTTATCCATCCTTATTGATCCATGTCTAATGTAGTCCGGCCAAGGTCAGTTGGGCAACCAGCTGGTTTGGGTGGTGTTCCAATCGACACTAAATTCTCCATATAAAATAAATCTTTCAGTTTTAACATGAAGCGGGAAGTTAGTGAGGTTTGCCCTACCATTCATTTTGTTTTATATTTGCCTGTCGCTCCGCCCGCGGTAAATCAGCTCTTCGCCACCGCCCAGTCCCGACTCCTTAAGAGTATATTTGGTAGGAAACCTTGCGCGTTGTTATCTCTTTTTGGTATTTTCTTTTGATCATGAATTTGCTCGTGGGTAAATATTAAAAAAAATCCTTTCATACTGCTCACCTTTGTGCAGAATTTCATGCTTTTAGAGTCACCGGTATAAGCTGTGCGTTGTCTGTCAGGGAATTAATGAATCAGTCATTTTATTAAGAGTAGGAGGTGTTGAACTCAGCACTCAATGGCTTGACTGAACAAATCCGGGCCCATTGGCAGTAGAAAAGGGCATTGATAGGGGCGGCGCCGCAAGACTCCATCGTGCACTACGGTACGCCACCCTGCAGGTCGTCAGCTAGTCTGCGATAACTGCATGGAGAATTACTGCTGCCGTTACCGCCCTCGACAGCCCTCTCTGTATCTATCCGTATACTGTAGGATGCCTCCAGTGACGCCTTTGAAGCTCTCTCCATGTATGAGCTTAACGTCGATCTTGGCAGGCCTAGATTCTTGAAAAGACTATAGAGTGACTT
>WYDE02198925.1:0-10368 GCA_009867175.2 Adela reaumurella | reverse complement strand
AGAAGACTAACGAAAGAAATTTTTGGAGCGAATGTGAGTGGAAGAGTCGGGAAGGGTCGCCCTAGACGCACGTACCTGGAACAGATCGATCAGGCTCTCTAAAAGGGGCAAGTGCGCAGTACCCGTGACCGACGAGCATGTATGAAGAATAATATGAGAGTGCAAGAAGCGGCAGAGGTGTGTCAGGCAGGCAGGATGTGGCACGTGGAAATCCGTTGTCTCTGCCTACCCCACTGGGAGACAGGCGTGACGCAAACGAACATCATATTTACATTAAGACTGAAATTACACGTAATCGATATACCCTACCTATCTACGATAATCGTTTCTTTGATAACTTTGAAAACAGTGAACTGATTTTGATGTGGTCTTCTATAATATTTAGAAAATCTTAGAAATATTATTATAATATCACGGTACCTACATTATAATATAAGGGAGTTGTCAGAGTGTGCCAAAATGGGACGGACACGAAATAATAATTTATAGAAGAGCTTATTCACAGGTCAAAGTTATTGACCTGTGAATAAGTTCATGAGTTCAAATATATGCGAATGAGCAGAATGTTTGTTTAGTTTGAGATTATTTATATTTATTTTATTTGGAAACTTTTAATAGGTAGTTACAGGAGTTTTACGTCTAATAAACTATGAGATTATTAAACACGTATGGGTATAATGCTTCCACACGCAGCTATCTATTAGCATATTTTAGAGTTGAAGCATCAAAGAAGAGATTATGAATCGGAGAGCAGAGTTCGCGAGTTCAAGTTCAACAGCGAAATGCCCGCGACTCGAGTACGGCGCGCTCTAAATACGGAACGATTGAATTCGCAATAACGCGAAGCAGACGCCTGTCAAACGCAATGGATTATTTTATAACACTTTGATTTGCAATAAAGAGTTCACCGACACACCATTCGATATATTATTACGACTGAACATTTTCTATAAATAGAAAGGTTTGTGGACCTTAGTTAGAACCAATGGGCTGCTCCCGTTTAGTGTAGCCAGATTGAAAATAAAAGGGAAGTACACTGTCACGGCGCCATACTCCGTAAGGATTGAGGTGACTTAGGCTAGCACCACGGTTCACGTTGTGTGACATAAGCGGTGAGGGCCAACCAGAATGGGATGATAACATTAATTAAAAATAGATGCAATCAGTGTCATGGACGTTTCTATTAACGCAACTCGCGCTACTATATTTAATTTTTTTATAAAAACCGGGACAGTGTAGATGGAAATTTGGGTTGGCTGCAAATGTAACAATATTTGGTATTTGATTGACGAAGTTAAGTAATTCTGAGCTCGGTTAGGACTTGGATGGGTGACCGCTAGACCATTGACGCTGTCGTTGTTCGGATTCCACGTTTACGTTCCACGGTACCAACCCGCCCGGGTTGGTACCACCGCACTGAATGAAGGTCGGTCGAAGCGGCTATGAAATATAGTTCGTGTTTTCAGTCCAGTAAAGTGTAGCCGACTGGAATTGATTGTAGTGCTGATATGGTACCTACGTACCTATATAATTCACCAAGGTGTTTAGACTGTCATCACTGGTACCAGAAAACTGGTGCATTAGGTGATTTAGCCATCCGTGTCAGTTTCAATAAAAAAAAACGCGTACAGTGAAGTCGGTACAACAACGCACAATATTATGTCCAACTCGTTTTCCGAACTCGAACGTTCGAATTTCGGCACGGTGACGACGACGGTTACCCCCCAGATAGTAGACCTCGTAGTTTTTAAAGAGTGTAACGCGAACAAATAAAGCTGTTAGCTGATAGGATCTACATTCGGGTCACGAGCGAGGGCGGCTCGAGTGCACTCGTCCACTCGTAGGGCGGGCGGGAGGCGGCAGAACGGAGTGCCGCGGTGGGCGGGCGGCAAGTGGGGGCGGCACGCGCAGTGGACAAGGATGTCTTGAGATGCGGGGTACGAAATAATGATAGGTTTAAGTGTGAAATCTGTACTGAAGTAAACGCTATTCTATGAGAGTAAATAAATTAAATATTATGTAGGGATATTACGTAGAAAATAATTTTAAACTGAACAATTTCATTAAATTAAGTGAAAAAAAATTGTCCCTCAATATAATTCCTACTCCTATATCGTACCTGCGCTTTACACGGGCACATCCATTGATGAAAGAAATATAATGATGAAAACAATGATTTAGATCCGTTCCGTCTTAATTAAAAAGTATTATATTTCCAACAGAAATTTAAATAAAACTTTTCCGGATTTGTCCTTTGTCCTGATAAGTTTTCATATTCATTCATTAAAGCATTCATATTATAGTTTAAATTACATTATTCCAAGTAATCAAAAATTCATCAACATCTTGCATCTTGCCATTGAATAGATAAAAGATGTCTTCACTATGACTTCTGTTTTGAAATCTTTAATCTATGGAACTATCTCCTTTATAGGAAGTAGGTCTCTTGAAGGGACCTACTTCCTATAAAGGAGATAGTTCTCCCTCCCCTCTTTCTCCCTTCCTTCTCCTTACATCCTTTCATCCTGGTAGGGTTAAATCCGCCCGGATTGTTACCATCGCACTGAATGAAGATCGGTCGAAGCGGCTATGAAAAATTGTTAGCGTTTTTCGTCCAGTTCTGTGTAGGCGGATCGATTCAGAGAAGCGCTGACATGGCACCTACCTAATTCACCAAGGTGTTTAGGCTGACCCCACCGGTACTAAAAACTGGCGCATTAGGTGATGCATCTGTTTCCATAAAAAAAAATTATTTTGAGTCGGGGATCACATTTGCCCACGGATGCCAAAAGTTTCAATATTTTACCATAAACATTTCAAATTAATAATTGTATTCCTTTAATTCCTGTCCTGATCGCCAATATACCCTTCAAAACCAGCTTGCCGTTGGGGTACACAATGGGGTGAATGATTTTTTTTATGGAAAAAATGTGTAAAGAAAAACAATCCGATTCACGGTTCCTGGCTCTTCGTCATGGTCACTGGGGGAAACTTAGTTCAAAATTTCTTTAAAATCGAATAATGAGAATTAAGCGAACGGACGCACAAACGAACAAACGCACGAACGTCTCAGATCGAACTATATACCATAGTCCAGTGTCGTGCGTGACTCGCACGAAGAGGTAATAGATTGTCAGTGCATATTCTATCTTGATCCTTCTTGTTTAAATTATACATACTTTGAAAGATATACAAATATGCAATAATCCAGTGCTAGTGTACTTCGTGTTTCATTTGTGAATAGTATACAGTAAACATGAATAATCATACATCACTCACGCTGAACCCGATAATCGGAGTAAGCAGAGAAATCGGTATTGTGCTGCAAGAAAAATTACTCCGGTAAATTACAGCACAACACACACCACATTTCGCAAGGTATTCGGAAAAGATATCAACAACATTTAAGGCACGAAGACCCACCTACTTCTTGACTTGGTAGAAGTACCGTGGCAAGGTGAGAGGTGGCGAGCCTGTCGCCTTTAGCACGGCATCTAGTCATTATCCCTTAGTCGCCTTTGACTACATGCATGGGAATAGATGTAGTGGGGTCATTCTTTTAAGTACCGGCCCACACAGTACAATGGCATCAAATGTATAGTGACGTCAAAGATAAAACCTGAGGTACCAAAAGTACCACTCTATAAGACAATAAGCTGAAGTTAGCACCACCCTGTAGAGCTCTCGGTCAAAAGAAAACCGAATCAAAGTAATAAGGAAAGGTAGAGGCGCCCCATTGAATGATAACCTGGCCCTTTGTCTCTCTCGACCGTCCTGACGAATCGAATTAAAAGGCTTATTGTGTCTACGTGACAACTTCCTTAAGTCTCCCCTTCTCTCCTCTTGTCTTCCACCTCTACGCGCCCTCTGACGCGCTTCAGACAAACTAAAATATTACGCACCATTCACTAAATTCTTTTGAGTTTCTCTCTCGATTTCAAGCGGGTCTATTCTGCATTTAAGTGAAACATAACGCACCCGTCTAGAGGCTAAAGAACTTATGCACATATTTATGACTATATAAGCATACAACGCACACTGAAGTTTGTGAAAATGTGAATACATATTTATAAACATATTCCTCTTTATTATGAATAAATATTCCTACTAGACATATAAATATATTTTCTCTCAGAGTTTCTCATGCTTGCCTTATGTGTGGCTCAATAAAAATATTCAAGAATTACGTTTGCCCAGATCTTGACCTGATTAGCTTATCATGATTTAAAAAACAATCTAAAACAGGGCATACCTATGTTCGTGTTTTGCCTAAACAAGAACATAGGTATTCCTAAGCGGCAATAGATTATGTTGTCATAATATTCCGCTCATTTGCAATTACAGAATTTACACTTTCTTATAAGTACCTACTTCTCATTGTGTGATCGTTAATATTGTTGCTACACAACGCAAGGTTAAACAAAGAATTTGTTCACAAACGTCCCCTTGTTTGAATCTCGGCAAATCTTAATGCATCTTTTGTTAATTTTGTACATTAAAATCGCTAATTCAGTTAGACTGTAATGGATTAAATTTTAATGTGACGTTTGAAGGTATTTATAATGCTGAATTTTAATTTATTGTCTCTTTGTTTCAGCCGTCGCTAAGGCACCGTCTACCGTCCCCAACAGACCAAGGTAAGATTTCCCTTTCAGTTCCACCCCGTCGATCATGATGAAATCATTGTTTTCGGCTTTCCTCTGCTCGATATTCAATTTTTGACGTGTTTGGTAATGGGAGCGAGCATTTCCATCTGAAAATAGGTTTCCTAGAAGATTCCAGAAGTCGGACAGCAACGATATTCTCGCCGTACGTATTGATAAGCCAAGAAGGTGTTGAACTAGCACTCTATGGCTTCACCTAACATATGCGGGCCCATTGGCAGTAGAGAAAGGTGTCCATCGAGGTCGGGATAGAGCGGCTTCGCTGGTAGTCCCCTTGCTCCGACTTCCGCAGCGAAGAGATCAGTCTTGAAGCCATTTCTCACTATCAAGTCTACCAAGGTGCAGTGCAACAAGCAAACTTTAATGTTATGGTCTTTTGGAATCTCAGTTTCCCATGGAACTGTAAGCTCAACAAGCACAACATGCTTAGTCGCATTTGAGAATATGTGTATGACTGTGCAGTCCAGATTTAGTTACAAAGTTATATTTTTTATTTTTATTAAACATTCCACTGTTATTAATTATTCTTATTTTAAACTTACGGATTAACAGTAAATATTATTTATATTCGTCGACGTTTCCCTCACTACGTCACGGGTTTTCTCAGTTATCATGGAAATCCTGAAGTCAACGTCTGGTGCTCGTTATGCCAAACATCAAACTGTTGCGTGAAATGTGTATGAAGTTTGTTCATACCAACTGGTTTATGCATAGGTATTTTTAAATTATAAGATTTTATTTTTATTTTAAATAAAGGTTTGACCCACGGATCATACATCAATGCGATATTTTATTTTCCAAAAAGTGGAGTTGACATAAATTAGATTTTTTTTAGGAAAACACTTGATCCGTTGAAGCAAACCACTGCGAGGTCCCTGAAAGACTTTCCATATTACAAATATATTCTCCTTGATATTGTTTGAATCAATTTATTTATTTCAATTTTTTTTTCAGCGTGTTGTGCCCACGATCCACTCTTCACGATGTCACTCTTTCAGTCACAACGATATCTACATAGTCCTTTATCGGCATAATTCGAGTGATGGTTATGTATGATTCGAAATGCGACGCGACATAATATGATAATGAAAAATTTTAATTAAAAAAAAAAAAGATTTGCTTAATAATCAACTTGTGTGTTGGACATTACTATTATAAGTAATCATACGAAACTAGATACGCTATTTATTTACCGATGAGTATACTTAAACATACGACGAAAAAACCTGTTTTAATGACAGCGTATATTTATTTCGCAGAAAATAATTTGTAAAAATACAAAATAAATATAGACTTTTCTGCTTAGAAGAATGCGGAATTTTTGCCGGGGGCAATCTCTTCCAGTCAACCTGTACACTATAACACATTCGTATTTGTTAGTGTATAGGTTTCCTCGCGGTGTTTTCCTTCACCGGGGTGCATTGTAATTTTGCACACAAATTTTAATCGAGATTTTAAAATCCCGAAAAATTGTGCGCATACCAGATACCGAACCCACCACCGCTCGAGTAAGAAGCGTGCGCTCACCAACTTGTAACTCTTAATATGTGTTAAGAATTAATAAATAAATAAAATGTAAAATAAATCATTAATACTGAAGATTTTCGCCAGTTATGCATTTCATAAATAGGTACTTAAAAGGACATTGCCACTTCATCAGCTGCTGAACAAAGCGACCTAAATTATTCAACACCCTGGTTGCGAAAATTCGCAAAAAAAAATCAAGAGAAAATGAATGCGGCCCTCACTGCATTATTAATTGGCTAATTGTGACGCCGCCGACATTGTCCTAGCCGCAGCGTTGTGAGGACAATGTCGTCGCTGTACTCCTGTGTCGGTGACTACAGTGTGTCGGCGACTACAGCAGTGTCGCAGTTTCGGTGAAGACAGCAGTGTCGGCGACTACAGATGTGTCGGTGATGACAGATGTATCGGTGACGACAGATGTGTCGGTGATTACAGCAGTGTCGGTGACGACAGCAGTGTCGGTGACGACAGCAGTGTGGTGGCGACAGCAGTGTCGGTGACGACAGCAGTGTGGGTACAGTGCAGGAGGGTGTTTGCTTTCCGCTGAGTCAGTAGGGCATTTTACTGACCCGTGTTTGAGAAGTTTTCCAATATGTAAGGGGGTTAAATATGTATACAGAATGTACTCGGTGGATTAAAGAATATTCAAACTACTTACCGTATACATGGTGTAGAACACGAATACCAATGAAAGATTTTTTTCAATTTAGAGTAGAAAAAAAATTTACTTCCGCAAACATTTTTGCCGATGAAATTTTGAAAATTTAAGGGTAAGTAACATTTTTTCTCTACCAAATTTGAAAATTCTTTCATATTCGTATCCTACACCATGTATACAGTAAGTGGTTTGAATATATTTTCATAATCCATTATATATTCTTGAATATTATTTAATCCATCGAGTATACCCTGTATTTTGCAGTTATGTCAGAAATACGTTTCATTACCTAATAGGTCGCACAAGATGTTTTATCTCACAATTTTGGAGAATGACGCACTCGATAAGTATTAAATAAACCAACAACCTCGATGAAGGTATATGTAGATGGTGAAAAATCATACTAATAACTATACGAATGTTTTGTATGCTATAAAGGTTAAATTGAAGGAATTATCTTTGAATTTATTTGTATTTTATTTTAAAATCTAAATTTATCCCAGCACACATTTTTATTATTCAAAATTAATGGAATTCTGTTAATCAAGTCCAGATTTTTTTTTAAAACGTTCGACAAATATTATTTTTAAGTAAATATTTTTTTGTAACTTTAATGTCAGGTTAGCCGAGCGGGCATGAGCACGCCTCTCAAGCGGGTGGTGTGGGTTAAATCCCCACTGGGAGCACAATATTTATGACTTTATAATTTTCCAAACAATATTTATAACTTAAGCATTTGTGTTAAAATGGCTGCTGACTCTCCCTCCGGTGAAGGAAAACATCGCGAGGAAACTCACTTCCAAGCTACGGCTATACACTTCCACAGTTGGTTACTGTGGAAGTGTATAACTAAATCCTTTCATATCATTTAAATGAAAGATGTCTATACCCATCAGTGGCGCGAATAAAATAGCATTTTTTTTTTTTGCTTAATAATTCATTTTTTGTTTTTAACTACACAGAACACAGAATCCCAGTTAAATTTCGTTCCCTACGAAAATGTGAACATAAACTAATACAGTCATTCACTTTGTAACTAAAATCACTCCAGTCCAGTCCACTTAGTCAAAAGTAACCATAACATTACCCATATTACGAAATGATATAATAATTAGGTACAGGACTTCCACGATAAGACACCCACGTGGGAGTTCTCACGTATAACGATACCGTTAAGTGCCAAAATTACACGTTATTTTTCACGCTCAATTATTCACTAGTATTACGCCACCAAATGTTCCTACCCCACAGCTTATTTTTTATGTCAATTCCGAGGAGAAAAGTCACGGTAAAAAAACACATACATTTATAAGTACTGTGCAATATTCATGCCATAAGCCAGCCTAATTGGTGGGGTGGAGAGTGGAAAAAATAGGCAATTGTTGGGTAATGTAATATGTATATTTAAGAAACTCCAAACCTCGGCGGTGGAATTCTGTCGCGGTGTGCTTATTACTTAAACCACTTGAGAAGTCTTAAGGTGAAACTAAAGGTATTCAACGTCCACACTAAATTATTTTTCGGGGCTTGTATAATCTCATATGTAAAAATATTAACCCATTCCGATATTTTTTTATACTGTTGTGCAGTTGAGCTTTTATAAACTATATTTGTTTGTTTTTAAGTGTTTTATGTATTGCGTACAGCAAAATATATGAAAGTCTTAGCATTCAGACTTTCAAACTATTATTAATCTCAATGTAACAAATTTTTGTATACTATATGAAACAGAAAAATTCATAAAACTTCGAAAAATTATTCAACCCACCCAGGAATAATTTTTTGAAGCCTTATGAATGAGGAATTTTTCTGTTTCATATAGTATACATATTGTATAAACGACCTGTATGCTTAGCACGGAAAAAGAAAAATTCAAAATGATTAAAATTTTTTATTTGAATATTGTTACATAACTGAAAAAATGCCGTGTGGAGTCGGCACTTAACGGGGCTACCTCTGCTAAACGACTTCGGAAATGTGCTTATAACTCACAATGTTTTTAACTGAACGAGCTGAAATTCAATAATATGTAACTTCACGTATAGCCGCAAAAACGCTATGATTTTTACTTCAATAGTGAAAACTTCACTCGATAGAAAAAAATCGCGAAGATCGGTCCATTTTTTTAAATTTTTGGTTATTACTACGAATTTGTATGCATAAAGCCAAGAAATTCGTAGTACATTCGCCTCGTGCTTATTAATTTTAAAGATAATTATTGTTTCGAAATACCGCTTAGTTTTAGAATAATATGAGAAAAACCAGAAAAAATGGCGCGGTGAGACCTCGCGCAGGACGTATGTGCATCGAGAAAGTTCAAACGAATTCCGCATCTATTTTGCATACCTTTATATGACTTTGTGACTTTATTTGTACGATAGGTCAGCGAGTATCACGGATTGGCATGGTACGGCCCTTTAAATATCTCTCATATCTCTTCATCTTCGCTTAAAATGTCGAATAATGTGTTCCATGCCCCAAATATGAACCTGTCTCTGAACAAAGGATGCACCCAGTATCTATGTTTTCGGAGCTTTTTATGTATTTTCTTTTTTTTTTTTCCATAAAAATAGTACAACGCTATGAAAACTTCATTATCCATAAGGATACGATACGACGGTACGTGTGCTCAGCAACGCAAACGAACTAAGAATGGCAGCGCGCACCGGTCTTCTTTCCGGCTCGCCGTGTACATACCGTGTCGTGGAAAGGTGTTCACATTTTGGCCCTCGGTCCGGCGGCTATAACGTGCCGGCAGAAATTCTTGCCGTGGATTAGAGGCCTTAGGTGGTCGAGCGTTAGGTGCAAAAATTTAATTAAAAAAAATATAGACTTAATTTCGTTATACATGTAGGGATTTTATTACATATATTGGTTATATTAGTGGTTTTTCTTTGTATAGGTAGGGGCCAGACAAAACTTCAAATGTCAGTTGTTTTGTCTGGAGCGATTTTTACTGTATATCACTTTCAATGTCTTATGGAAACATTTTCTATATTGGGGCATCTTAGGCAATATTTTCACTCTACGGACTAAGACTCGATAAAAGTTCACTATGAAAACAATTTTGGCTCTAAAGTGCCAATTTGTATGTGGCAATTTATGTAATTTTTACATTAAACAAATTATGTAATTTATGAATGACAAATATTTACTATTAACATGCTTCTTGTAAACCAAATGTTTGGGTATATATTTTATTAATAAAATAATGAAAACATTTTGTTTTATTTCATTAATAGCTGTGCCCCCCGGCACAAGTCTTTTGTGCGGCGGCCCGGCCTGTGTTATAATGGAGTCCGCATGAAAGTCAAACTTGGCAGGTTTTTGTTGTTTCGTTGTGAAAATTTCAAGTGCACATTCAGGACGAAACTTCTGTCTTAACGACAATTGTTAAACCTGCGTGAATAAACATTACAACAAAAAATTTGCAAACATAAATTTTTGATTTATTCGCAGAAGGGGCAATCGCAAAATAGGCAAAGAGTTCCCCCGCATTTAGTCGCATTAGAGGCAAAG
>WYDE02198914.1:0-10368 GCA_009867175.2 Adela reaumurella | reverse complement strand
TCAAGCGGTCACCCATCCAAGTCCTGACCGCGCTCGGCATTGCTTAACTTCGTTAATCGAATACTGAATATCGCAACACTGAGCCAACGACACTGATAACACTGAACCAACGACGCTGATATAACACGCACATACTAACAGACAGCAAAGGCCATAGTGCAACCGTTGGCACCGTTTGGGTACAGAACGCTAAAAATCGTGTGTTTTATCCAAAGGTCTTATATACTCTCGTCCTAAGGCCAGGCAGCAGATTGTAAGGTCGAGGCCTTAGTCCCAAAGTGAGCCCTTCCTGTGGACTGTAGCCTCTCTTGGTGTTAGCGTAATGTATGAATCGTTTACGAAGTTTGTTTCGCTATTTTTTGAGTGTTAAGCTGTTTTAGAACGGACTCGCTTTATTTATTCGGCTTTTAAGGAGTGATACAGGTGCTGTGAAGAATAATGATTTTTTTAAATGACAAATATCTACTGTTTTATTTGGAGGATACGCAATAATACTAATTTGATAATTTAGAATGTTTTTAATCTGATAAAGAAGAATATAAATCAGTTCACATTTAGATGAGGAAATATATATACTTTTTGGGAAAATACCCCAGCACCCAGTTGCATGCTTTTTATTGCTTCCGACTGGGAGGCTGAAAGTAGGGGCTTCGAGTGCAGCCAAATCCCCCATCCCCCCATGAGCTGCTATTCCAGCTAGAAGGCGGTCAATTGTTTTTGAGGAAATGCTATTAATTTGAAGTCCGTGGATTGTAGGAATAGAGAAAAATGTTACCCGAAGCTCGTTCCACACCTTTGCAGTGCGACACAAGACTTCATGCTTAGCAGAAAGTGGACTTATTGCCGGAGGTAATCTCTTCCAGTCAACCTATAGACACTACAAAACATATGTATTGTTAGTGTATTGGTGTCCTCACGGTGTTTTCATTCACCGCGGTGCATAGTAATTTTGCATCCAAATTTTACCCGAGTTTTTAAAATACGGAAAAATTGTACGCACACCAGGTATCGAAACCACGAAATCTCGAGTAACAGGCGTGCGCTCACCAACTAGGCTACTCCGCAACCCGCATAAGAACGATTTAGGGTACGAAGAACTCTGCTATTGACTGCAAAAATGTGATCCGCAAGAGTATGATGGATTTGGCGAATGCGAACAGGAGGAGGGGTGATGAGGGAAGCAAGTTCGTCTGAGCAGCGGTCGTAGTAGTACCGACAAAACAGGCTCAATGAACCGACGCGACGATACGTCTGTGCTTTAGAGGTTGAAGGTCCTTTGTGAGTACAGAGTCGCCAATGAGACGAATGGTCCGTCGCTGAATAAAATCTAAGCCTGAAAGAAGGTGTTCAGGTTAACCCTCTCAGAGAATAGCTATATGTCTAGTATTATTTTTTTCAGGGAAACGTATTTTTATTATTTAATTTTATTAATCGTATGGTTTTTTATTTAAACTTTCGTACATTTACAGACATTAAACAATAACAATTAATATTTACAGAAAGAAAACTAACTAGAAAAGGAAAGATTGTCATCTGGAACAAAGGCATCGTCCCCAAGACACATGCGGCGTTCCCTCGCTGAATGGCGGGTATCTAGTATTACTTATGAGACAAACATTAATCTAGTAAAATAAATAACATAAGTAGGGTTTTGCATGTGCAAGAACAAATTGTGCTTGTCAGTGCCCAAAAACGGGAACGCATCTAAGTAGTACCCAATACGCTCTTGTGACTACAATCATTAACGGAATTCGGTATAGTTCGGTCCCATAGTGGCGAAAGCTTGGCTGGAAGTAGTCGCCTCCGGCAATAATCCCGCCTTCTGCTAAGCAGTAAATTTAATATTTATTTTTAAATTTTTCGTTGGCTACAAAGTAGTTTCTCCATTTATGTGAGACTGTTTGTCGATACTTGCATTATTCGTCGAAGGAAAACCTCCTCGTACATAGGATTTTGTCACGGAACTTCAAGCAAAAATTCTCGTTCATAAAGCTCGTTCACAGAAATGTGATACAAGAGGTATAATCCTTCCATGATGTATACTTAGGTACTTTGAAAAAACCGCCGCCCTGTCAGAACGCCAGCCAGCAGCCCCTGAAGGGTCCGTTTAAGGCTGTATGCTAATGCGTGTGGACGCGCGAGGATTTTTAATGAAAGCTCGCAATTACGATGAAGGACGACGCGCCGGAGCTTTATTGCGTTTGCTTTGGAGAGCTTTATACAGCCTTTACTGCGTGCGACAACTTCAGTTAACTTCACGAGGGAAGTGGGTCACTTGACGTATCTACTTCGCTTTATTCATACACACATACCATCACGCCTCTCCCAGAGGGGTAGAAAGAAACAATTGAGAGCCAATTGACATGTTTCTGACATATATTGTATTGTACCTATTGTATATATTTACTGCACTCAAATACAAAAGAATAAGGGCAAAAGGTAACACTTAATGCCTAGAGGCATTTTCTTCCAGAATGGTGGTAGGGTTGGTACCTCCGCACTGAATGAAGGTCGTTCGAACCGGCTATGAAACATTGTTCGTGTTTTCGGTCCAGTTCAGTCTAGCCGGCTGGAATGGAGAGAAGCGCTGACGTGGCACCTACCTACATAAGTCACCAAGGTGTTTAGGCTGACATCACTGGTACCAGAAAAACTGGTTCATTAGGTTATGTAGCCATCCGTGTCAGTTTCAATAAAAAAAAGACCTATGTATTATATATATAATATGTATATAAATTTGTTCACTTGCTCAAGCCTCCGAACTCCAATCATTACATTGCATTCGGACATCATTCCATTCCTCTCCAGTACCATTACTTTCGTCTTGTTTACATTCAGTTTAATTCCTTTCCGATTAAAACCATAATATTAACCATGTCGGGCAATTCGTTCACCGACGAAGCAAGGCGTAATCGCCAGCGTACAAGAGGAATTTCACAACTAACTCACTCATCCTTAGTCCACAATCATATTCTTTTAAATCAGCCAAGAAAGCTGTCCATGAAAATCTCTAGAGATTTCAAATCAATCGATGTATGCCCCATTAGGCCCAGGAGGCCCTCATAAAGAGATGTCAGTGCTCATAAAGAGATGTCAGTGCTCGCACCAATCGACTGTCCACTTACTTACTTGGACAACACTATCTAAAACTCATTCCTCATCACTTTTTCATAGGTCTTTTCTAAATCTGTGAACGCGTAAAAGACCTTCTGGTTTTTTGCCAGATATTTTTCCTCTATGCATATTAGAGAAAAGACCTGACCCGTGCATCCCACTTCCTTCCTAAATCCCGCTTACACATCCCAGATCCTTTCTTCCATGACATTCAGCACCCTTTCAATCAGTACTTTTATCATACAATTTGCCCACAATGCTTAGAATGCTAATATCTCGGTAGTCTTTTGATTCTTATTGCGAGCCTTTTCCTTATATAGCGTGATGCTTTACCAGATTTCATGCCTTTCTATGCTTCCTAATTCTCGTCATACTTATCTCGCTATCATCTTTCAAAAAACATATCTAAAAATTTAGAAAAAAATCTTATGTATTGTAAATGTTATGTAGATATGCGAAAAATTACAATTACAATTGGTGTACAGGGTGTCAAAAAAACAAAATTAATTAAATTGTTATAATTTTCATATAAATTGAGGTTGGTACCGTTGGATAGATATTAACGCCGTCTTATCGAATTTATCTAAATTTTGTGCGTTTCTTAGTTTTGCTTGAATTTTTTTTTTTAATAAAAGATGTTATTTGTATATGTATGATGATACAATATATATGATATAATGATATATGATACAATAGTGGATGATATTGACAGTGTGTGGACGAATTTCCACCATATTGCGCGTGGAGCGATATAGAAAGGGAAAGGAGGGCTTGCGTCTTGCAGCTCCTTGGTACACTCTCTCTGGTACAGGGGATAGAAAACACATAAGAATCCAATGTTGTAACTGAGTTGTAAAGTCTCTATATTCCGAGATACCTCGGCATCATTAACAAGGCATACAGCGAGTCTAACGAGCCAATCAGGTATTTTGTGGATCCATCCCACAGATCCATCCAACAATACACCAAGGATGAGTGAATCTGCGCTTTATAAAGCAGCAGTTTTTGAATCGGCGTGAAGTACAGATTCACCTTGTTGAGGATACCCAGCTTCATTGAGGCTATCTTAGCCTTTTCATCGATGTGGCGTCCAAAATGAAGGTCGCTAGTTAACTCAATCCCGAGGATCCCAATGTGCTCCTTAACCTTGAGAATAGTTCCTTGAAAGGTGGAGGCTGCAGTGGACGTTGTCCGTTTTGCACTGAAAACACATGCCTGGGTTTTACTGACGTTAAAATTTACGAAGTTTTGAAGACCCCAAGTGGTGACCTCATTCTGGTTTTCCACAAGTTGGCGCCTGTTTTCCACCACGTCGGTAATGCTTGCGGTTGGACGAATTTTGTACCTGGCTAGTGGCGTGCTGTCATCTGCAAAACAATTTCGCCCGATTTTATCAACTGCCATGGGTTCTGAGCAACAACCATCAATAAAGACCTTGTATTTAATACAATAAAATTCATTTCTCAATTTCTTTTTTGGGAAATTCTTTACACTAATATTGTACCTATATGTGCCTGAAACTTTTTCATGTGACAATTCACTTGACCGTTTTTTTTGGATCGGATTATTTCTCCATTCTTCTTTTTGGTTGTAGCAAATATTAGGTACGATAAAATAAGATTTCGATGTAATGAGAAATGGCAGCAATTGTATAATGTCGTTCATCTATGGGGATATATCTTTTTTTTATTATTTTATGGAATGTGCATCGTTAAAAATCTCAAAAGCCTATCATAAAAATATGATAAATTCACCTAATTGAAGCAATTATTGATTACCTTATACCTAAACTCACTTATATATTTAACTGGAAATGTCATATGTCACTTGAGGTGGATTGTTTCCAAGACGGAAGTCATATTGGAAAAATTACATGAATTTTCTTTGAATAGTTACTCATATGATAATAAAATTTGTTTATCACATGTAGATCAGATTATTGTGATGTCCTTCCAAAAACAAAATTAATATGACATTTTGAAACAGGAATAAAATGCTTGTAAGATAAAAAAGGATTAGGCATACACTTCCACGGTGACCAACCGACTTGGAAGGGGTTTCCTCCGATATTTTTCTTCACCGAAGTGTCAGCAGCCATTTTAGCACTAATTCTAAAGTTATTAATATTGTGCTCCCAGTGAGGATCGAACCCGCACCTCCCGCTTGAGAGGCGTGCTCTTGCCCGTTTGGCTAATCTGTCACTCCTCACTAAATTATATTAATTTACAATAAAATAATAACAAAATTTGTGGCGGGTACCTAGTGAATACCTCCAGCAAATATCTATTCTTTCATGTATTAAATCGTAGCAAGTATACGAAAAAGGGATAAGAAAATGTATAATGTAATGTATGTTCCAGTTGAGATCGTGGACTCATGGTTCCTGATGGGGTCTCCTGGTCCGGCTGCCATCATCCTGGCCGGCTACCTTCTCTTCGTCCTCCGTGTGGGCCCGTCTTATATGGAGAAGAGGTCACCCTACCAGTTGAAGAACGCCCTCATACTCTACAACGCACTACAAGTTGTCTTCTCTGCCTTCGTAGCTGTTAAGGTAATTATTATACGTATTTTTGACGTAAATTCGATGACCGTGTTTTACATCGCTTTGTACTTGCGAGTACTGCAGAGAATTCCAGAGAAGTCGCGACCGGATTTGGTGTAATTTTGAGAACTTCAATGTTTTCAACTTATAAATGCTGCTTATGCCACCTTAAAGGGGCCTCTCTCTAGGCACCAATAAAAAATCATATTAACGATCAATGGCGACAGTGCCTTTAAAACAAAGGCTTCGAAAATCAATAAATGCCTAAACTCCTGAACTAAGTAGTTAGTGGTCGGACCGACATGACATTTGTTTCCTTTCGTAGGAAAAAATCATTACTAGTACGTAGAAGTGCACCTTTGCACCACCTGGACGGCTGGATCCGTCGCAAAAAGGGACCTTAATGGATACACTCGGTGTCAGTCTGTCTTTCTGTACGTCTGTCTGTCTATCTGCACAAAAAATTTGTGACGCTCATTTTACTATCAAAATTTTGTCAAAAAATTCGAAAAAAAAAGTACTTGGGAAGATAAAATATTTCGTCCGTGAGGGTTGGCGCCGGAAAGGTTACTATATTAGGCACTTGCCGTGTTACCTGTCAATTCATCGCCTGACGCCTTGACGCGCAACTTTGTAAATTTAGTGCGCGCGTTTGTAAATTAAGAAACAATGTAATAATTATACTAAACATAAAGAATACTCCGCGAAAATGTGTGAAATAGTGACAGTTCACTGTGAAAGTGTTATCTTTACGAAATGCGAAGTGTAAAACCACTTTTACTGAACTAATAGAAAACTTTCAGTTGTACCTATTTCATCAAATCATTCAGTGCGCGAATGTGACTACGTATAAACCTTATAAACATGGACACACAGTGAGTACGTGCAATGTTATTATAATTTTAAACGTACTCCATATACAACAACTGGACTATTTACATCTTAAATTAAAATAATAATAGGTACACAAGTATAAGATGACTTGCAAAATCGTCATTTGCTGAAGAGCCATCTATGAAAAAGCAATGAAACTAAGTATGTACGGCTGCAAAATGCCAATAACCTTACTAAATCACTAAGCACTGTGTCATTTATTATCAGTCTATTAAACTACAGCCAGAGACAACGCCATCTATAGTTGAATGATACAAATACATTATGAATAAGGAGCCTGTGTGAAGAACCATTTTATTTGAAGTTACACCATTCGAGTGGCGGCGCGGCGGCGTGCGTGTCTACGTGTGACGAATGCATGTGCGTTCCACTTTGCGGACAAAGGCAAGTGCGTGCGTTCCACTTGGCGGAGAAAATTTCAAATTTTAATTTTTTTATCTTTATTTACTTTTAATTAATTATCTTCAAAGCTGAAAGAAAATGGATCGAATGCGGACAAGAAATTTAATGAAAACAAGTTCTTTGAGTAAATTAGATCAAAATACAGAGTCACCAGAAAAAAATTCAAAATCTTCTGAAGACAAAATAAAATGCCTTCAGGTAAAACTATTGACAGAGGAAGAATTTAAAAAATCTCTTCTACAAGAACTGGAGCAATCCAAGCTGCAGCAGAAAAAACTGGCATTAGAAAACGTCAGTTTAAAGAAAAAAATTCAAGAAGAAGAATACATTACTCAGGAAAGACCATTGGCAATTGACGAAACTACAGTTACATTAGACACTCTAAAGAACTTTGAAGACACAATAAAATATTTAAAGAAATCATTAGAATCAAAAGAAAAGCAAAACTTAGCTTTGCAAGAGGAACTAGAACACTCACATAAAACGTTTGAAACAATATGTACTGAAAATATGACCTTAAAGAAACAGTTAAATGAAAAATCGCAAGAAATAGAAGAGCTACGTGACATTATAAAGGTTCAAAAGGAAGAAATAAGCAGTTACAAAACCGAGCACGAAGAATTTGAGCTAAGCAGCATTGAAGTATTAACGCCACTAAAGAAAAAATTATTGATAATAGAAAATGCACACAGAAACTTACAAGCAAAATACAGCGAAGAAATGTTCAAATCAGTACAAAACATAAACGTACATCAGCTCAAAGAAAATGTCAATAAGAATGAGACCGAGAGCGTAAATCAAGATAAGACTACTCAAGATCTGATAATGCAAAAAGTACAAAATTCAAGACTAAGGCGAAGAATAAATAAACTTATACATAACATAACGATAGTGAAATCAGAAAAAAAAATACTAGAAGAGAAACTACAGAAGATCAGAACCAAACAAGACATCCTACAGAAGATCGACGAAAGTGCGAAAACCCTTATAAATATTACAAAAGATCTACAATATGAACAAAATGGATCGAAAGATGGCAAAAAAAATGAGAGCGGAACTAAAACAAGCAAGAGAAAAACAAGAAAGTTAACTGATAACAAAGAAGCAGACACACAAAACATATCTACAGAAAAATACGATAGTAAAAAAACGGAAATACCATCACAGAAGGACAATACAAACAGGGAGCACGATAAAAATAGCGATGGCAATAGAAACAAAGATAAAATGAAACACAAGAGAAGCAAAGTATTACTGATTTCGGACGTACACGGAGAAGGTCTCTGTTCTACAATCTCAGACTTATCATTAAGGAGTCTAGATATAACGGCAGACATAATAAGGAATGCACCAACAAGTAGGCTACTACAGGGATTGAACAAGAAGGTGGATCAGTTTAGTAGTGATGATTACGTAATTATTATGTGTGGTGATAGTGACACTGGAGTGCATTCAGTAAACCAAACTATTAATAATATCGATAGAACCTTAAAAACTCTAAAGGACACAAACGTAATACTAAGCACAGTTCCTTACATACACAACGCTGATTACAGCGAGTATAATAGCCACAACGAAAATCTCAACTATCATATCTGTAATACTTTCAAAAAAATGAAAAATGTACATATCACGGATATCAATAGTATACTGACACACGCAGACTTTACTAGAAATGGTTGCAGACTCAATTATAAAGGTAAATTTAAAGTAAGTACTAATATATGCAACACCATAAACAAAGTAAAATTCAACAATAGCATAGTAAAACCTATCAATACTACTGAAACTAATTTTTTAGGAGATTTTTTAGGAGGAGCTCTATGTTAGTAAATACAGAAGCCAATAATGACATTGAACTTGTAAGAGATTATTTTACAACTTCAACTAATAAACTAACAGTACTGCATCTTAATGTTAGGAGTTTGAGAAACAAACTGTGTGAAATGGAAATTCTAATTGAATCTTTATTAGAAGAGAACAAAAGGCCCCATATAATTTGTTTAACAGAAACATGGTTGGAAGAGAATGAATATAAGTGTATTCACCTACCAAATTATATACCATTAGCACAGCAAAATAGAGCAGTGTGTAAAGGTGGTGGAACTATAATTTTTGTGAGTAAAGAAATACATAAAATATGCAAAACTCTTTCAATATTCAAACACTTAATAGTTGAAAAAACTTTTGAAATATGTGCAATTACACTAACAATAGAAAAAGTAATGTATCATATTATAACCGTGTACAGGTCTCCATTGAGAGAAAATTTTGAATGTTTCATCAAAAATTTTGAGATTATGTTGAATAAAATTTATAACAAGAACATTATAATACTTGGAGATTTTAATATAGATTTAGGTGATGAGACCAATAAACAGAGTAAAGATTTTAAAGAATTGATAAGATTATATAATCTAAGATATACTATTACTCTGCCAACGCGTATAACTGTAAATTCAGAAAAAACTATAGACAATATACTGACTAACTTGGACTGTTCTTGTTGTAATAGTCTAGTTTATCCAACAGAAATATCAGATCATGATGCCCAATTAATCCAAATACAAACATTATTAAAGACTAAGTCCAAAAATACTAGAATGCAAATCAGGTCGTTCAATAGATCAAACAGATCTAGATTCCAAAGTGAAATTTACAAAGTAGATTGGTCCCAGTTATACCTGGAAAATGACCCAGAAAAACAATATTATATGTTTATAACTATTCTTAAACGCAAATATAACGACTGCTTTCCGTTAAAATTTAAATCAATAAAATTAAATGAATACAAAACTTGGATCACAAAAGGCATAAGAATATCGAGTAAAAATAAAAGACATATGATATTAAAACAAAAGAAATATAAAACGAAAATAGACATGAAATACATAAAGAGATACAGCGCTATTCTAAAGAAAGTTGTTAAAGAAGCTAAAATATTAGATAACTTAGACAGAATTAATAAGTCAACAAATAAAATAAAGGAAGTGTGGAGTATTGTAAAGGAAAATACAGGTAAAACTAAAGAATCCATGCAAAATGAGTGGGAATTGATAGACGGCGATAGTACTATAAACGATGGTAAAGAAGTTGTGAATAAATTTAACAATTTCTTTATTAATGTTGGGAAAGATAACGCTACTGCAACTGACAATAACGATTTTAAATCATATCTTTGTAAAACGAAAATTCATAATGATAAATCAATGTACATGAAACCAACAGATACACAAGAAATTGAAAAAGAAATAAGATTATTAAGAAATAAAAAATCTGCAGGAAATGATAACTTAAGAGCAGATATTCTTAAATTAGTTGCGAATTCAATAAGCGAACCACTGTGCAATATAATAAATAATTGTATAGAAAAAGGAGTATTTCCAGATTTATTAAAAATCGCTAAAGTAACGCCG
>WYDE02198913.1:0-16406 GCA_009867175.2 Adela reaumurella | reverse complement strand
TGTGACCAAACGCCATCTACTTCAATTACGATGAATTTAACAAAAAATACCAGCGCCAACTGGTGGCAATACAATTTCTTATGTTACCACTTTTGTTGTATGGGATTGCACATCTGTCTTGTCTAAAATCAATGATCCCGGTGAAAGAAAACACCGTGAGGAAACCTATACTCTAACAATGCGAATGTATTGTAGTGTATAAAGGTTGACTGGAATAGATTGCCTCAGGCAATAAGTCCACCTTCTGCTAAGCAGAAAAGTCTACATTTAATTATTTATTGAAGTTCACAAAGCGACTTGATTCATTGCACCACAGGCGAACAATTAGTTCCCTTAGCTTGCTTTATAGGTACCACCATTGTGGATGCTCCAGTGAACTGGCTTCTCTAAATACCTCATGACCCGACCCGTATCCTCCAAACCGGAGTCGCTCAGAACATCCATATGTTGTTGATATCAAACTATTGAGAATGCATCGTTTTTCAAAATAATTGTACTGCGAACATATGGAACAGTCTTCCAGTGAATGTGTTCCCTACCACCTACAACCTGGGGATCTTCAAAAATCCAATGGAACATTAAATTGGACAACGATCTTTTCGTTCACCTATTACGTGGCGAGTGTTGTTAACTCTGTTACGATAAGACTGGTGTACATTTACCTTTTATATGAATATTGCAGCATTTGCGGAGGCCGTGGCATGGCGGATGCGGGGAAGACGATGCTCCTGAACCTAAAGGACAAGGATGGACGAGTGTACCGCATACAGATGCCGACGACCGCCAACGCTCATCAGGTATCACTTCCTTCATTTCTTACCACTGCTGGGCGCGCCCCATTGTTGGCAGTATCTGCGGTGCAGTATCAAGGTGCGAAACAAGTTTACATATCTTTTTGTGGTTTAGCAGCATTATTTTTATCATATGTGAGCATGTAGAATGGATTTGCAGTGTGCGCTCTGTTACTGCAGTACCAGCATGTCTGGCGTAGCAATTAAGAATTCAAGTTCTTATACACCGACCACCTGTTTCTGTTAATTAATAACGTAGCAACTACCCACAAAACAATAAAAATCACTGGTACAACAAAACATAGCTTAAAATAAATAAAAGTGCATAAATGTTAATAAAATATATCAAACTAATTAGCCTGAGATCAGTTCTGTGTGCTGTGGTGTGGCATCAAAATGTCTAAGTGCTACTATACTTTATACTTTATTACTTTATTATTATACTTTATATTTATTTATTACACTGTCAGTTCAGCACATCCGAGAAGGCCCTTTTTGTCAATTAGTGGAAATGTGGAACAAACTACCTGACAATGTTGTACAAGCACCCAACACCAATTCCTTTAAAAACAAGCTTGACAAACACCTAAAAGCACTAAACTAAAGTAACAACAAATAAAAACAACATAGCACCTGTGAACTTAGACATGAAGTTGGATTCGGCTGTTCGTTCACCAAATAAATAAATTATATATTTGCTCCTCAGATGGCGACACCGATAAAGGAAGAGATAATAGAAGATGAAGAAGCAAGTGTGCTGTGCTCGCGGTGCTCTAAGGCATTCTACAATCACGTGGCACTACGCAATCATCTCAAGCTACAGGTAAGTAGAAGAAACTATTGTGCAGTGCTCCTAGGCATTATACAATCATGTGGCTGAATGCAATAATCTCGAGCTACAGTATGTAGAAGAAACTATTGTGCAGTGCTCCGAGGCATTCTACAACCACGTGGCTCTACGCAATCATCTCAAGCTACAGGTAAGTAATGGGTCTTCCAATAGGGACTTCCGAACTTTTACAGTTGATAGCGGCCATCTTGTTGAAGCTACATCCGTCAAATTGGCTGTCATTTATTCTGTCTGTTTTTCCAAATCACTATGAACGGATATAGCGTTCAACAACACGTGGAAATGATAAAATTGTTTTATCAAAATGGGTGTTCTGTTTGGGCAGCTTTCCGCGCGTTTCATCCATTTTACGGTCACCATAATCGTCCTACCGAGAGGACTAGGACTAGGGTTCTTTTGGCCTGAATTTGATGATACGGACAACAACGACAAGTCGTTTCAACAGAACGGCGCTACGTGCCACATTGGACATTCCGCACGTGCGATTTGAGGGCATGGTTATCTCACGTGGAGGTGACGTGAACTGGACACCGAGATTAATGGAGCTTAATGAAAAACACTATAAAAAGAACTATTGTGCAGTGCCCCGAGGCATTCTATAACCACGTGGCACTACACAATCATCTCCAGTTTTTTTTTATTTAAACTGGCACGGATGGCTACATAACCCAATGAACCAGTTTTCTGGTACCAGTGATGTCAGCCTAAACACCTTGGTGACTTATGTAGATAGGTGCCATATCAGCGCTTCCCTCAATTCCAGGTACAGGTAAGTTGAAGAAGCAAGTGTGCTATTCTCGCTTGCTCCGAGGCATTTTACAATCACGGTGCACTACACAATTATCTCAAGCTACAGATTAGTAGAAGAAGTGAATGTGTTGTGCTCCGAGGCATTCTGCAACCACGTGACATTACGCAATCATCTCCAGCTACAGGTAAGTTGAAGAATTGTGTGTGTAGTGCCCCGAGGCATTCTACAAAAGACTGGCGTACACCTACCTTGTATATTAATATATAAGTTATGATTAATTAAATGTTTTCATTTCCAGCACAATGTTGACCTGGCCGAAGTGGAGGTTAGCTGCTCGCCGGGCAAGTCGCAATCAGAACTAAAACCAGAACCAGAACCAGAACCTGCACCTGCACCTCAACTTACAATCAAGTATGTACATAATGTTTATAATGAATTCATCGTTCACGGGTAGAAAATTAAACATTGCAAATATTTTTAATGATTTTCTTCTTACCTCTATACAACATTTACTAAGACACCACAATAACACATTACTGCTTTATGTTTTCACTCGACTGAGTTCTTTTTGATTTGACGTTTATTCTCTCAATTCCAAATTATATTGTCCAAAGAAAACACTGACAGCTCTGCAGGAATACTGGAAACAAATAATTAGACATCAAGGATCTTTTTACACCTATATCTAAACGTCCATTGTGGATAATTATGTTTCTTATTCTATAGCATACTAAATTGTTGCAACGCGCCTAAGGCACCCGTCTCCCCTCCCCTAATAAGTTTAAATGGAGGATGAAAGTTTTTATGGAAGTTTGTCATTTTTAAAGTTAAGTTAAAAGCAAATTGGTGTTTGGGCTTATGTTTATAAATTAAAGTCAGCTGTATTAGCGATTTTTGGAAATTCATCCCATAACAGGGTTAAATTTGGGGATGAAATTTTGTATGGATGTTGTAAAGCCATCAATGCGTCAAATCGTTCATGCTGGAAAATACTGAAAAAAGGGTTCAACACGCCAAGGTTTTCCCAATGGACGGGATTGGGGAGGTGTAGGGGTAGGGATGGGGTTGGGTAGTATAGGGTATGGTAAGGTAGGATACGGGTAGGGGTATGATATGTGTAGCTTGCAGCATCGACTGAGTTCTCGAATCGCTTGGTTCGGCATTTTGCCACGTCGACGTTAAATGAATGGAGTGACGGGTGGATTGATGGTAGAAAGAGCGGGGTGGCGGCGAAGGTTTATTTACAGCGGCCGGAGCCGGAGCGGGGGCTGGCGGAAGCGGCGGCTGTGGAGGGTGTTCCAAATTACATTTTTTATGCAGGCGCATATGCAGCGCTCAGCCTGGCGTTCAGTCAGTCAGTGATCTGCGTAACTATATATTTGATTTTCGGTTTCCTCTCCATCCTTACTGTAGACCTAAGGGACCGATGGAACCAATGTAGACCTTTGGTGTTTTGGTGTTATCGCACACCAGGTGTGTTTTCGTCTATAAAATAAATTACATAAAAAATGATATTAATACTATCCTTACTGGAAGATTCCACAGTGCTATCCCTATCTTTTATAGCACTTTGTGATTTTCTTTACTTGAATGATTTGTATAGGCACTAATGGCTTTGACAAAAACTAGACCATTCTGGATCTTTCCATAGTGCTTCTTCGGTCGTCTATATTGCCTTGTCCATATCTTCTGTGTCCTTTCTAGAACATTCATTAGTACGGTCCCTGTCTTCTACTGAGTAATTTCTACTGAAACACGAACCTTTCCAAGAATCGTCAGGGAAGTTATTGAAATAAAAAAAAACACAAAAATTTCAACGGTGAAGACTCCTTCAAACTTTCAGCGGAACGCAGCTAACAGAGATGGCGTTTTTCCGTCTAACACAGATGGCGCTTCTCCGTCTAACACAGATGGCGCTTCTCCGCCTGCCCGCGCCCACGAATATAATTTGCGATCTAGAAGGCAGCCATAGCTGTCAGTACGTTTGCTAAGCTCATAGCTAGCGGACGTCTCTATGACCATGAACAGGACGCTCTGTTCGAAACGTCAGACCATCCGATAAAGTCGCCGCGAGAAGAGCCGGAAGTTTTCAAAATGATGCAAATAAATTTCTCGGCAGTTCACACTGTCGCTATTTCCGGCATAGGTGTAACCCCCTATAATAATTAAACTGCTGACTTTGTGCGACTGACTACAATCACTTCAGTCACAGGCAGAATACAATCGCTTGCTTGTCTTGCACTTGCAGACTGGGCGACATTTCTGTGGATCCTCAACAGCTGTTGCAGCTCGCGTCTGAAAAAGTCAGCTACATCATTGTCAAGGCGGATGGCCTCACAGGTATAGTCCGTCTAACAAACCGTAAATATTGTAGAGTTGATTTTTGTTTACATACATACATACATATCACACGCGCTAAGTCCCGACAATTGGGGTAAGCAGAGCAATCGGTGTTGTGATACAAGAACTCTGGTAAATTACAGCATAACACTGACTACAACATTTCGCAAGGTATTCGGACAAGATATCGAGCAGCATGTAAGACACAAGAAGGAGGAGAGCACGCACTGCATGACTTGGTAGAAGTAACGAGCCAAGGTGAGTGGTGGAGAGCCTGTCACCCTTTAGCACGGCATCTTGTCCTTATCCCTTAGAAGTACGGGCCACACACGTTGTTTACCTGATAACTAAAATGATGTCGAAAACTGTCAAAGTCGAATTCATAAATAAAAGGTTTGAGTTTTAATATTCTGTAATAGAAATAACTAAAACGTTAAAAAATTCTGGGGAATAAGTGTCGGTTGACCTAATCTCGAGCTGTCTGTATGAAAGAAATAAAGACCAGGAGTAGTATGGAGAAATACATGTGAATTGAACAAGTAAAATTAGAATACCATTGAGCTTCCATCCGGGACTTGGTGCCACCTTCCAACACCTGGTGTTGGCTATACAGGATCGCATCTGGGGTAATATGGGGACTGTTGTCGTTCAAAAGCTGATTCCAATTAGTCTCTCTTTAAACCTGAGTCCATGCACCTAATTGGTTGTAATTTAAAAGTGCTGGCACAATCAAAAGACACATTTTGTTAGTGTTTGGAACTCTCACAACTCACGTTCGGGGTTTTCGCGCTACCACTTTCTGTTACTCTGTGGTAATTTTAAAAAATGGGTCAGTGCGGGAGGTATGTCAGTAGGCAAAACGGAATGGGTCTAAACAAATATCCGTGGTTCGCGACGACGTATGCGTATGCAGTATGCACCCTGCGGCTCTCGATTTTCAACAAGGCTCAAACGAATTAAAGATTGCAGTTAGATCGTGAATGCGGTGATAGATGAAATATTGTCTCCCTATATCAACCAATCACGGAACCTAACGTGTTCCACGCATATGCTACACACACAGCTTCATACCAGCGATACGGCACGGCTTTGACCTGGCTGGTGCTAACGGTAGTACATAATACTTCATCTTCTAAAAAACATCATCTTCTTCTGTCTTTTTGACCCGATATAAATAATAAATATGTACTATTTCCACTCTTTCTATAGCTTACATACATTTAGAAATTGTATGCTCAAACACCATATATTTTTACATTACATTACATACTCCTATTAATATTACTGACAAATTAATTTTAAAAAGGTTTACCTATTCTGCCCGCATTCGTTACGCACGAGCAGTAACGTTGAGGTGTTTTCATATAAATTTAACCACAAAATGGGTACTGCTGGAAGGACTTGTGTCCATCGGCTTGACCTTCTGGAAGCTCCTTCCAGCAGGACGCAGCTCTGGACGTTCTATCATTAACATAAAGTGCATTACAAACATTAACATATATTAAGTGTGGTTATCATATGGAAAAACCGAAGAATTATACATAATATTTTATTTCAGAAAAAAATATGATCTGTAAAAGCAAAAATTCTCAAATTCTCTCGTGCATACACACACTACCGAAATTCTGAAACAAAAATTCTCAAGTAGCAAGACCATTTTATCCTAAATTCCCCCGATTTTTTTAGTGTTTTTGTACTGTGATTTTTTGGTACCCGATATTTGTGGAATCACAATTCGCATGACAGACTCTATGAGCCCGGATGTGTTTGGTGAAGCGATTGCAAGCTGATTTCATCCTTGCAACGTGCATGCAGACTAACGACATCTCAGTCGAGCAATACTGCTTCATTTTTCATCTTCTCTTTGACATATGCGGCCCACTACGACATTGCGACATTGCAACTTGAGCTTAACGATTCTCGGAGCAAAAGCGTTACATCTTTTTTATTGTTTTTCAGAGAAAAGGAAACCCAGCAAGAAGTCAGGAACGAAGCGACGTCACAACTTCCAAGAAGAGGGCCCTTCACCCAAGACATCACCTCGCAAGAACTTGTCGAAGAAACGTGAGCCGGTGGAGTTGGTGGGACCCTTTGAGTGTCTGAAGCGATCCAGCGGAGAGCCCGATGACGTCTGTCGTCAGGTGAGGTCATAGGCGTAATGAGTTTACACATACTCTTCAGACCTACTCCTCAATGAGGAGTTACTCCGAAAATGTTCAAATCTTTTTTTTACCGACTTTAGCAGGTTTTCATCAAAACTTCACATTATAGCTGGTTTTGCAACTAGATTACTCAAATAAGCTGTTCATGTATTAACAAAATGTGAATATTTTGTTAATACACATTGTTGTATGTTCCAGATGTTCTTCAACTGCTGCGAGTATTCACTGCACTTGTATCAGGAGCACACCAGACGACGCAATCCCAGCTTCAAATGTCAGGTATGGCTCTTGTTGTATCTCATGTAATGTAATGTGGTGCTGCAGTTTGTGTGAGAAGCGGCTGGATGCGATGCTGGCTGGCATGGAGGAGGCTCTCGTGGACTGGCAGTGTGTGCATTATCGGCTATTGTTGTATGTAATTTAATTTAATGTGGTGCGGCAGGTGTGTGAGAAACAGCTGATGGTGGTCGGCATGGAGGAGGCACTCGTGGAGAAAAGCAGCTGGGCGCGATGCTGGTCGGCATGGAGGAGGCACTCGTGGAACGGCAGTGTGTGTATTGTCTGCTCTTTGTGTATGTCATGTGGTATGGCAGGTGTGTGAGAAAATGCTGGACACGATGAGGGCCTGCATTGAGGAGGCGCTCGTGGACCAGCAGTGTGGGCATTGCCGTCTCTTCTTACATGTAATGTAATTTGGCGAGGCAGGTGTGTTAGAAGGAGCTGGACGCGATGTTGGCCAGCATGGAGGAGGCGCTCTTGCACCAGTAGTATGTGCATTGCTGGCTCTTGTTGTATGTAATGTAATGTGGTGCCGCAGGTTGTGAGAGAAGCGGCTGGACGTGATGCTGGCTGGCATGGAGGAGGCTCTCGTGGACCGGCAGTGTGTGCATTGTCGGCTGTTCTTGTATGTAATGTAATGTGGTGCCGCAGGTTGTGAGAGAAGCGGCTGGATACGATGCTGGCTGGCATGGAGGAGGCTCTCGTGGACCGGCAGTGTGTGCATTGTCGGCTATTTTTGTATGTAATGTAATTTAATGTGGTGCGGCAGGTGTGTGAGAAGCAGCTGGGCGGGACGCTGGACAAGCTACAGGTAAGTAGAAGAAGAGGGTGTGCTTTGCACGCTGTGCTCCTAGGCACTCTAACATTGCACTACGCAATCATCTCAAGCTATAGGTAAGTAGAAGAACCGCGTGTGCTCCGCTCCTACGCATTCTACAACCATTTGTCACAACACAATCACCTCAAGTTGGAGCTAAGTAGAAGAAGCAAGTGTGCTGTGCGCACTGTACTTTGAGGCATTCCACAACCACGCATCACTACGCAATCATCTTAAGCTACAGGTAAGGAGAAGAAGCGAGTGTGATGTGTTTTGAGGCATTTTTCAACCAAGTGGCACTACGCAATCATATCAAGCTACAGGTAAGTAGAAGAAGCGAGCGTGATGTGCTCGCTGTGCTCCGAGCCATTTTACAACCATTTGTCAATACGCAATCATCTTAAACAACAGGCAAGTAGAACTAGTGTGCTGTTCTCGCTGTGAACATACATTCTTGATATGTACTAAATAACCTAAGCCCATTCCATGGAAATTCATTAATCATGTTTAAAACCTTATCAAAATCACTTGAGTTAGTTTTATTATATTTGTTATTTTTCTGTGTTAATATAAGATAATAAAACTTAATAATAAATAAATAGAAAAAAATTATTTCAGTTTCTCAGTTTACCGTGAAGGGAGCTAAATGAATAAGATGGATGTCGGTGTTATATATTTATTTATATATTGTATATAAGTTTTCAAGATAATCCCTGACTGGATTAATAAAATGTGTTAATGTTTAGCAAAATGTGGAGCTGGCCGAAGTGGAACTTAGCTACTCGCCGAGAAATTCCGAACCAGAACTAGAACCTGAACCCGCATCTTCATCCGCACCTCAGCAACCAATCAAGTATGTATATATTATATTTATTATGAAGTCATAGTTAACGGGTAGAAAATTAAACATTGAAAATTTTTCACAATTTTCTTCTTACTTCTATGTTTACTAAGACACCAAATAATACATTACTGCGCTTTGTTTTCATTTGGCTGTGTCCTTTTTGCTTTGACGTTCATGCTCATGATTCCAAATATATTGTTAAAAGAAAACTGACCGGTCTCGAGGAATACTGGAAACAAATAGTAAGACATCAACAATCTTTTTGAACCTGTATCTAAACAGACCATTCTGAATTCTATAGTGCTGTTATATAGTGTACTAGATTATTGCACTCTCTTCATATATTTATATACCAGGATGTGCCAATAGGAACATTTTATGCAAAGCAATAGGGGGACAAAACGCAGAGACTGGGGTGGCATTAAGAGCCGCCAACCTCTTACTCAAACTCAAATATCGAGAAGTAAAAAAGTGGCTGTAGAAGCATTTTCGTCCTTTATATTTTCGTTCAACGTGAAAAACAATGCGTAAGGAAACCAATAATATCAGTATTCATAATCATAATTAAAGAATAAAATCAGTTATAGCTATTTTTCTACTTCTCGATTATCGATTTTGAACAAAAGAAAAACCGGTCATAATGCACCTTGGCCGGACTGAACTGACTGACGGACGGCCTGCCTATAGTCTGACATAGATCTTTTTGGGCATGGGATTTCGACTGAACTAAACGGTCGCTATGCCAAACGAATACTAAACGAAACGTTATGTAAGCGATGACGCGATAGTGTCGCCCCCAGCCACGCTCAAAATGATCTATGTCGGACTATAAAACATGACCAACGTGATTGACTCGCGGGACGTCTTCGTCGAAGTGAGGGACTTCGTTCCTCACTAAAAAAGGCGAAATTTCTTCAGTACTAGAGGGCCCATCGGGCTTACGCTAGAAATATATAAATCTATGACTGCCACCATCTATTATGGCCAACTGGGGATAAGCAATAATCCCACCGAAAGTCTATGTTAAAGTTATTCAAGCTAAAGTAGTATTTTTAATTAGACGATGTAAACTGACAGGGGCTAATGTCACTTAACGGTTAATTATAGGAATCCATCCATCAAATACATACATTACGTACATGGATTCCTATAATTAGGCACACAGAAAAATGTCAGTTTACTTCGTCTGATTAAAATACGACTTTAGGACAAGAAAACACTCAACTAGACACTGGCAAATCAGTGCCGAGAGAGAGATGCTGGAATCCATCTACAAAAGAAGAAGAAGTGACATAATATTTTCATTGGATTACAAAGATAATGGCTGGCTAAACAATGATTTAGTGTTATGTTATTGACAGTTCTGTCAAAAATGAGTTTTGGTTGTCAGCTTAATTTTTCAATTGAATTGAGCAGCATAAATGATTACATAATGTAAAGAATGAATCTCTCTCACAAAAAGTGCTTATGCTTATGGTGAATCGAGCAAATGAAAAAAAGACAATGAATTTAAGTATGAAAAGGCCATCAGGCATTATGGTAAAGGTCACTAATTGTGTTGAGAAGGAACCCAGTGCGTTTAACTTGGATCTGTGTGCACGTAAGTTTGTCGAAACTAGCGACGTCGCCGGCATCTTGTTACAACATGGCATTATAAAAGAAACCAACACTCACCATGACTTGGGCGGTAAGCGCAAACAGAGAGAATATAATTCATCTTTTCCCAATGACCAATATTTCGATTCAAATGTACACCAAAGTTATAATATGCAATCTGATGTCAATACAAATTCCAGTGCTATGAATTTGTACACTTCTGAATCTCTCAATAGAGATAACATGCTAAAGACTGAAGAATGGAAATTCAATAATATAACAGATACCAAAGACAACGGTTCTGTCGCAGACTTTCTCGAAAGTAGAATCAGAAAGGTACACGAAAACAACCGACAAATACTACGTAACATCTCCGCTCTAAACGAGGCTCTGGATTGTACCATAAAAAAGGAAATGTTAAACAAGTTATACCCAAAGAATACATCAGAAAATTCTTCATCTGGAGGTTACGATAATTCAACCTATGAAATAGGACTACAAAGACACCATCCATCTAAAGGCATTGGAAATGTGCTGGGGTGGCAGACTGTGTGGATGTGTAACACTTGCTACCAGGTGTGGCCGCGAAAAGAGTTACTCCATCAACACTCTGAAAACTGCTTCCCACATAGTGAAACAGAGATGGGGCGAGAAATTAAGGCATCCCTTCTAATGTGTTGCGAATTTTGCGAGAAAGTGTTCACAAACATTGCCCACATATTGAGACACAGCTCCACTCACAATACCACAAGAAACTACGAGTGCGGAGTGTGCAATGTCGGTCTCCTCTCCTATAGTGAGGCCGACCAACACTGGCGAGGGTGTGCGTGGCTACGCAGCTCCTATCATTTCAACTTACCGAAGATGCGACCGTGCAATATGTGTGACAAAATATTTCGAGGATATCAACAACTATATGAACACAGGTACGGTTCAACAACATAAAGAATCGCCAAAGAAATTATTTTCATTTCAGTATAACCAAGCAGGGTCTGGATACATACTGATTTTATACCATTTTGAGACTTTGGAGTCTGCAAATTTCAAAAATACCGCACAAGTTATCCCGCTGGCGCAGTTCAACTGCAGCTGCGGTCGGTGGCGCGAGCTAGTATGACTCGTATCGGCCAAGGGGCGGAGTGCCGTACAGCGAGGAGCGCGGTCGAATTTACGCGTTTCATTTGAATTTGACACACATTTTCATAGGAGATATAGGTATTGAATGAAAGAAAAAAGAATCACCGACACAATATAGTCACACTGAACGCACCTCGCATAATCAATCTTCTATTTATGACTAATTGTCTATGGTGAAGTGTGGCCCGGGCCTGGGTGAATTGTTAATCTTTGTGTTTTTTTTCGCTGCGTCTTCGTCCGCGTCACGCAACTTCGGATATCGCCAATTTCTGTAAAGAAAACATATATCAAACTTAATTATTTCTAAAAGTAAATTTATTTACGAGTATAATCATACACATATTGTAAAGATATGTCGAACATGATTTTTTTTTATTTTTTTTTTTGTTCAGCTATTTTTTCGGCTAAGTTTTAATCCTTGTGCATTCGACTTTTTGACAATGATTTGTAGGTAATTTCTTCTTCTTTACGGAACAAAAAAAAATTGTACTGACGTAACTTGATTGAATTACGAGATATTTAAGTTTATGTCAAGGCCGGCACTTGACGCCGAGGCGCACGATAATGTTTTTGACTGAAGGGCTGGAGCACTTTTTTAAATGCGGGGATTCAACGGGTGAAGAATACTTTTCCACATAGACGGTGAAAATTGTCACAGTAATATCTTTATCCTTTGTACAAAATCACCATTCCATCATTTCATAAAAATTTCAATATTACATACCTACAAAATATTTAAATGATTAATTATGTATTTACCCTTATTATTATCGAATTTTTAAAAACTAAAAAACATTCCTCGTTGGCATGACAAACTTCAAAATCTGAGTTAGGAACAATTGGTGGACATACGCCTCTCCAATTTTTTTCCAACATTCCTGGCACTCAAAAAGGTGAACAAAAATTTAGTAATTTTTTTTTCAACCCAAAAATAAATTGGTTTGCTTCACTTGCCTAATGAAAAATGCTTAACTTACAATAAAACCAGTAAGTCACTTTTCTAACGACACGTTTCAAAGAAAACGTTTTTGCCTGTTGTCACAAAGGGTGTTATCAACATTACTAACTCACTTTGGTGTATTACTATAAAGGTAAGACCACACCAGGCGGAACTCCACTTCAACGAAATTGTGCAGCGCGGCAGTGTTGGTCAAAATAGTAACATTGGCCGTGCAGTTCCACTGCCGTGAAGTGTTTTTTTTTCTTATGCTTTCATATAAACCATATGTTGGCCATGCCGCAGCCTATACTGAGCAACTTTAATTCTAAAAGATTTATATTTTCGAGAAAAAAATCTAACCCCACCATACACTTGGAAATTAGCCTTCACCAGATGCATTTTATCAACTTATCACTAATTTTATCTAGTGACAGCTACTTTAGTTTAGCGCATTGGTGCAACGCCAAGGCCAAACGGGCATCACAAAAACTCTGGTTCCTATACCAATGACGGCGGTTCTTCCCAACAGCACACCTACTGGTGCTTTATAAAGCTCAAATAACACCGGTCATGGAATACTGCAGCCATCTGTGAGAAGGAGCCCCCGAGTATTTTCTATCGGCCTTGGACTGCATCCAAAGACGTGCCATTCGTCTTATAGGCGACCCCGCCCTCACTAAAGATCTCCAGTCATTGAAACCTTGGCACATTGTTGGCTCCCTGAGCCTCTTTTATAGATACTACTTTAGCCTGAGGAACTCGCGTCCCTTATTCCACCTCCCCCAGTTGGAACCCGCCAAACTCGCCGTATTCTCGCGGAACACCCTTTTGTCGTTGATATTTTGCTTCTGAAATGTGAACGCTTCTCCAAATTGTTTTTGTGCCATACTGCAAAGGTGTGGAACGGGCTTCCAGCGAACGCTCGCCCAGAATCCACACATATTCAGATCGCGTGTAAATAAGCTGCCCACAAGAACCCTTGTCAACCTCCAAGATGGAATGGCGCCCCGAAGTTAAATTGGCTGCATCGGAGCGTGCGCTTCGGCCCCTCTGATCCTTCCTTCAATTTTTTTTTATGAACACTGGTATATGTTCATAAAAAATAAAGTTATCTTATCTGATAAACATATAAGCTCAATACACAAGTGGCATTACGTTCTAGGTACGCGACTGGGCACTTCTACCTCAAGATCCACTACGAGGCCGCTATGGAGGTGTCGGTGTATCAGTGTGAGCTGTGTGCGGCGTCGTTCCACTCAGTCTCGCGCCTACTGTCACACCGGCACGGTTCACACCCAGTTTTTGTCATCCAAGCCGTGGCGTCCGTCACTTCACAGTGACTTCACATATCATTAATATTCTTGTAATTACATTTATTTAGATAATACTTTAATACGTAACAATGAAGTTTTGTTTATGTTGTTTTAAGTTTGTCAATGATAAATGAAAAATGTGTACTTTAGTTTAAAGTGCATGTGACTGAGTAAGAAATAAAGTCTGTGTAATGTTCAGAGTGTACTTGATTTAACAAGGGTAAATGTTACGATTGGCGATCAATAACATTGACACGTCTCACCCTTATTATATACTCATAGACTTTAAACTATGGTGTCGTCAAACTACAGTATAAATAACCAAAGTACAGAGCGCACATTCTTTGGCCTAAAACCTTCCCACTGACGCAATGAATATTTTAGTTAAAGTTACATCAAAATCGGTCGAGTAGTTGCTGAGAAAATCGTGGACAAGGAACCGACATACATACAGACGCTTCAAATACGCCTAATAAATAATAATAAAGTTAAAATAAAATTATATTTCTGATAACTTATGCGCCAGGCGTACTTGAAAATGTACGCCAGTACCAGGCGTACTTCAAAATGTGATTTTATGGATTTTTTGTAAGACGATACGTTATCCATATTCCCCAATATGTGTATCGCATAAGCGCTGCCGAGCACGTACACATCCACGAAGTAACAACTTACTTCAAACTTGCATACATTCTTCGTGACTGTGCAAAAGTAAGAATATACACGGACGGTTCTAAAACAGGATTGGGGACAGGGGGCCGCCTACTCACTTGACCTCAATATTAACAGATGTATCACCCTAGGTGCAAACAACTCCATATTCCAAGCGGACTGTGTGAGTATCATTGAAGTAGCAGCTGCAGTAAAAAACAGGGAGTTATCGGATTTAAATATCAGAATACTCTCAGACAGCACTTTGAAGAAGAAAGAAACATACCCTTAACTCTGGGCTGATACAACAGTGCCACACTGCTCTGGAGGCAATATGGCGAGAAACAAGGTACCCTTACAAGGGCCACAGTAGCGGGCAACAGACAGTCAGAGAAGTGATGCGTTACCTTGTCAGTAGGAGGCATGACGAGCTGACAGAAGTAGAGGTAGGATGCAGACTCCACGTAGTTACCACACTCGTAGCGGTACTTAGCCAGCTGGTACATGCTGTCGATCATCTCAATCTTGAACTGAAACACGTTCCTATTATTATATCCCTGTTATTTATTACTCAATACATACTATAGGAGAAAATAATTAAATTTCTTTTAGTGTCTGTTGATTTAAACCGCGGATGTCGGGGATCAGATGCGAAAAGAGGAGCTGTTTAAAAAAAACTTAAATAAATTTTAATACCAAAATATTATTTGGTTTTCCAATTTACGCAGTGAGCTCAGGAATGCCCACTCCTTGTGAAGAGGCAAAGTAAAATTTTAGAGAACATTTATAGGCTATGATTACTTTTGTGTTCCTCTGAGAGTTTCATTGGATGAAAATGTAGTTACTGTTTCTTTTTATGTATTTACAATAAGTCACTACAACATGAATTATAATAATATCCTGAATCATAATGTATCCACAATTGTACCTCAAATTCCTGAATCATAATATATGTACAATTATACCTCAAACTCCTTGTTGGTTGTAAGATAGCTGATGAGAGTCTTGGGGTCGCGCATGGTTTCCACTGTCTTCATGACGTCGTCACGCTGCATGAGCCGCAGTACCGGCTCCACCGCGTCCTGCAGCTCCTGCAGCTGCGACAGCACCACTCCTCGCCGCGACTTGATCTCCTGAACATCATCAGTTCCTTATCATGCATCACTCCAACAGCACAGCACAACTGCGTATAGTGCACGGGCCAGGTGGAGATATAAAGTGTCTAGTTCCAACACCGTCTTTAAACAACATTTGGACAGAAACTGATGTTTTGATGCCAAACGAAAAAGCAACTAATCCTAAACCTATTCTATTCATTAGTGACAACCAAAACCGGCGCTTTCAAATAGAAAATTTACATCAAACGCTCATGTCTCTTTCAAAACTGGCTATATTGTACGAGTGGGAAAAACAATATGGCTGTCTAAAAAAAGTAAATAGTTGGAAGTTTGCTTCCAAATGAAATATTTTTCCCATTTTCTAAAAGCTATACAAAATAATTTAAAAAAATCAAGATCTCTAGTATAGCATGGATTTTCTCCAACGGATAAACCAAACTGACATAAAATATGATGGACGTGGAGTAAGCGTGATGCAAGTTGATTTTTTTTTTTGACTTTAACTTTGATAAAAAATTAATGCCATCTTATAGAGCGTCAAAATATGAGGCAAATTTATTATTAATTGTTTTTTTGTAAAACTTCCGGTTCACGAGTAATTCAATGATGCAAGTTTTTATATGAAGTCTTTATGCTTTGAAAAAAATGTTAAAAACAAAAATAACTTATATTTTGACCCTCTATCAGTTCGGTTCTTAACCTTTTAGTGATGAGGAACTTTTTTTGACTTAAGGACATGCATCACGAACGCAAGCGGCACAGAATAGGTATCAAGTGGTCTGATTCCGGCAGAAGTAAGCGGGGAGTTGGGGGGGAG
>WYDE02198902.1:0-10369 GCA_009867175.2 Adela reaumurella | reverse complement strand
GTAAGGAGAGGGAAGGGACCTACAGTTTAACGTGGAATCCGAACCACGACCAGCGTCTACGGTTAAGCGGTCACCCACCCAAGTCCTGACAGCGCCCAGCATTACTTAACATCGGTAATCGAATACTGAATATCGCAACCACTAAGCCAACGACGCTGATGTTTGAAGATGCCTGCTGTATACTGAAGATGTAATAATGTTCGTTTCACCTGACGAGCCACAAGAGAGAATTTTTTAAGCATTAATAATGCTTACAATGAAAGAGAAAAGTTACGTTGCCTGAAAGAGATGAGTGTGCAACGAAAGAATAGGAGACAAAAAGCAGGAACAAGTGAATGAGTGGTGTACTTACCTGGGAAGTGTGTTCACGAGAGACGGAAAGTGCGATAAACACGTTGAAAGGCGAGTGATCAATGGCATTATCGTGAATGGGGCTATGAATAATATCCGGAAAAATCGAATTATTAGCTCCACTACACGAATGGCTATTCATAATATAATTCTGGTCCTTAGACTTTTGTGTTGCAGTGAATATTGGATATGGCAGAAGCGACATGAAAGTTGAGTAAATGCAGTTTAAATGCGTTCATTGAGTATGTAGTGTACCTTCGAAATAACTCCAACCTATCGGTTGAAGAATACATTGATCCTTACATTAATATGCATATACATGAGGAGAGTATGTTTAGACGGCTTGGACACATGGAGAGAATGGTGAGAGAAAAACAAAGCAATTATATTAAGCTAATGTAGAAATAGGGGTGGAACGGGGCCGCCCTAGGCGAACATACCATGACCAAAAAGCTTACAGTTTACAGAGAGATTAGTTCGCAGCCGTAACCGTCGAGAATGTATGAAGAGATGTATGACAGTGCATTAATAATACAAGTGGTGGCTTTAGAGCGTTTGTACTTTAGAACCAATGGGCTGCTCCCGTTTAAGCTGTGTTTAGAAAATTTGATTTGGAAGTCTGAAAAACTACAAGTAACCAACATCTACGCGCGTGCAGGGAGACAAAAAGATTCAGTGTCGTCTCGAATTCTAACGTATTTAAGTAAAAAGTAAATGAAACAAACTCACGTTTGCCTCTAAACCCGATGCTAGTACAACGTCAAGCCACCTTAAATGATAAAGATATCAAAATCGGGATTCCGTTCATCCAAGCATTTAGAAGCCAAGTCGTTGTCGGCAATAAATTCGCCCTGTATCGAACAGCATAGGCGCAGGTGTGCGGCTGGCGGCCTCGGGCAGAGCGCCGGGCGCGCGCAGACTTCTGAAACAAAAGCGATGAATAATAGACGGCGCCTGTAGCATGCCAACTATTCGGACTAACTTTATTGAAACTGGCGTCACGTGCGGCTCACCTGCGACGAACACCGTGGCGACGACGCAGGTAACGACGACGATCCGAACCGCCACACATGCGTCGACCTGATGACAATTTAATGACTGTTTCTTTATCGAAATATTAACGTAGAGTATGATGCTCACTATTTTGACGAGTGACGGCGATATTTATGAAGCCTGCGAATACCATGTCGGCCAGCATGTGACCTGCACAATGTGTTTGAATAACACTAAATTGTACATTAGCAAAAATAATACAGAAATCATTGCGAATGCTCGCTGCTCGTTCGTCGGAGATGGTCCGTGCCCAGGACAACCTGACGTCTGACGGAGGTGAGTTTTACATAAAGCCTTTAAAGTTTCTACATAAATAAAGGAAAACAAGTGAAACGCGTGAGTGACGGAGCACTAATGTATCTTGCATTGACTAATGGGCACGCCATTCTCTTTGTAGCTCCCTAATGTGTCTGATACCATTTCACACGTTAAATAATTCTAGAACTTTCTGTGGATGGCCTATTTCGTAGTGTTTTTTTTAAAAATATATGTGAAAGAGAAAAATTAGGTCTGAAAGAAGACAAAGCGACTAGAATAGAGAAGGGTATTCTTAGATGTTTTGGACACATGGAGGGAATGCATTGTAGGAGACTAAACAACCAAATATATGAAGGGAGTGTGAAAGGAAGTGTCTAGCCGGGCGCCATAGGCGAACCTATCAGCAAGTTCGCCGCAAGGTAATCGGCGCGCACGTATGAATCGATGATGTATGTCAGAGAAGTGTCGAATGACGCTCAATTGTCTATGCCTAACCCTCCGGGAAAGAAGCGTGATGGTATGTATGAGTTCACGTATGGTTTGATAGTAATAATAAAAAAATGGATAAGCAAAAAGAAGTATTAAAGGTTGACAGGAAGAGATTGCCTCCGGCAATAAGTCCGCCTCCTGCTAAGCAGAAAAGTCTATATTTAATCTTAATCAGAAAATCTACATAAGTCTATATTTATTTTATTTTTTTATTTTTTAAGTATTTTTATAATGAATTAACTTTTTTATTTAAGTACCTACTTGTATCCTCGTGTTTAAATTCTTTGTTATATATTACGAATGAGCGTTATATAATACGTTAAACCATTTTTTATTTGATTTAATAAATTTAAATTTTCTCATCCTTTATTCATCATTCATAGACAGTATTCGGATTTATCATGTTTTAATAATAGGTCTCCTATGAAATTGGAGATTTTTAAAACCAGTATTTTCAGAATTAATTATCTGTGAATTAGTGCGCAATTCGAAATTATTTCAAATTCAGTTATTTGTTTTTAGATAGTGTGTTGTTTTTTGTTAAATTGTGGTATTTTTTGGCTCCATGGATAAACTGAAAATTCGTACAATTGTCGAATATCAGTTCCTACGTGGAAATACCGCTGCGAAAACAACACGAAACATTAACGACGTGTACGGGCCCAACACTGCTTGCGTAAACAGGGCGTTATAGATCTGTAAATTTCGGGTTGAAGAACGAGCCTCGCGGTGGCCGGTAACTATTGTCGACAACGACGAATTGAAGGCGATAGTGGAAGCGAATCCAACTCAATCTACGGCTGAGCTGTCTGCGAGTTTTGGAGTTAGTGTCAGAATAACATTGAAGCATATGCGTCAAATCGGAAAGATGAAAAAGTTAGATAAGGTGGGTGCCACACGAACTAAGTGACCATCAGCAGGACTTACGCGTCGAAGCATGAATGGGACTACTGAATCGGCATAGAAACGATGGAATTCTAAAACGAATGAAAAATGGATTCTATATGACAACCGTGAGCGTTCGTCGCAGTGGGTGGACCCGGGTACAGCACCTAATCAGTGCGCCAAGAAAAGATTGCCTATAGGAAGATGATGGTGACTGTCTGGTTGACCAGTTACCGAATGGCATAACAGTGATTTCTATTGTCAAGAATAATTGCAAACATTGATGGAGAAGCTCGCAATTCAATAAACAAGACTGGTCAATCGCTCTTCCCCATTGCTTCTCCAATACAACGCGCGAGCTCACACTTCACTACAGACCATCGCAAAGCTACAAGAGTTACAGCTGAAAGCTCTCCGCCACCTAACGTACTCAGTGAACCTTGCCCCAACGGATATCTACTTATTTAAAAAAAAAATAATTTAAGTGTGAAAAAATTCAACACCCGCGATGCAGTACAAAACGCTTTCGCTGGCTTCATCGCCTCTCGTTCAGCAAACTTCTACAGTAAAGGGATAAACAAAATGCCATTAAAGTGGCAACATTTTGTTTAGCTGTACTTTGTTTAGCTGAAATAAAAAAAAATAACCAAAATTTTTATATTTTAAAATTGTCATTCAAATCTCCAAATCTTGTCGTAACAAGCTTCGCGATACTTAAGATGGACGTTGAAAATTTTGTAGCGAAGTTTCTTGCCAGTTCTTCTAAGGAAGTGTAAAATTGGGATATGGGAACTATTGACACAGAATGAGCCCACAAATTTTCAACAGATCGGCCATACCGTTTAGGAAAAATTTCAGCGAACTTTCTTGCCAGTTCTTCTAGGAAGTTTAAAATTGGTATGTGGCCAGCTATCGGCACATAGAAGGAGCATAAAATTTTTCAGCCCAATCGGACAAACCGTTTAGGCTCAGTGGACGTTGAAATATGTATTTCCAGCTGAGTTTCTTGCCAATAATTCTAGGAAGTTGAAAATTTGGTGAAAATCAAGAAAATTGATGAGCTATTGGCATATTGAATGCACCTAAAAAATTTCAGACCGATCGGCTGAGCCGTTTATGAGGAGTTGTGCGGACAAACAGACACCGAAAGCTTCTTGACCCTAGTCGAGTGACAGACTTCGCTTCGTTGAGCCAATATTTTTTTTCACAACCAAATATTTTTTCTCTCTCGAATACTTTATTTTCACAAGCAGTACCATGAATAAACATAGGTATGAATGAACACGAATTATTATTTTATCACTAACTAAATACAATTTGAACCTTCGTCCACATTAATTATCTCCTACACAGAGCTTAATGTCTCCTCAGGGAGGGTTCGAGCGAGCCCTGCGAGTGCCGAAACCGCGATTTTACCCAGTTTTATTGTTATGATTACTCCAACTTTAGGCGTAAAAAGCTCTCTAACTCGGCGACATACTTGCGTGTGAACCTACGCGAGTAATGAATTATTCGTGGCTTTTAAGAGAACACAAAAGCTGTATAAGATAATGGATCAAGTGTGTTATACGATCGCCGGCTTCGGGTGCTTCGCCTTTGTCATAAGGGGTCACACTCAATAATATAATCTGAAGTAAAGAGACAATTTTATTTTGTTAAAAACAAACTCACTTAATACTTATGTCAACTGACAGTGTCAAATATACTGACATTGCAAAAAATATAACAGAAATTGTATGTTCTTTTTTTCAATACAATCTATAAGCAAAGTTAAATTAGAAAGATCTCTCTGGCTTCTTTGTTGTCAAAATAAATGTATCTTTTTTCTACTGATTCCCGCAACTGGTCTTTACCGTGTTAAAGAAAAAAAAACAATTATGCAATATTATGTATAATAAGTTTAACAAAATAAATAAAAATAACATTTTTAGAAGATTTTTGTAATTTAACATTTCGCTATAGATAAAATCCTCACATAAAAAAATAAAAAATCGCTGTTGTGATTTTTTGCAAACCGGCATGTACAGCGACGACGCTACAATATTTTGCACCTAAGTGACGACGGACTGACAGCGGAATCGAAATGTTCACTCGTTCGCACGGGTTCGATTCAAGTTAGAGGTAAATCGTAATATTTCCGCTCCGTTGCGGGGCAGAATAACCGCGCCTGTATTAAGAGGATTATATAGGACATTAAACGAATATTGTTACATTTTAAACCAAAACTATGTTCTATGAAGTACATATTTTGAAAAAAAATAATTTTAAACTAGATAATATGTACTAAACACTGTAGCAGGCTTTTTTAATTTACAGTATTTTTGCATGGTGAAAAAAAAATTCTGAATGTGACTCTATTTTAATGTCTTAAGTCTTGCTAGCTCCATACTGGATAACTATTTTGGAATACAATTTACGTCATTGTATAGGGAATTTCATTTTCTAGTCTAGACAATAAAGCAGCATCATTTGAAAAAAAAACAAAACAATTTTTAAACAAACAAAAACTACAAAATTCACCATATAAACGCGCGCACTACGCTCGTTTTTGCTCACTCACTCGCAGCGTTTTTGTCTCACTCACAAGCTTTCCCATATGAATCCTCTTAACATCGATTTTCCCGATTATAAAATCTCGATTAAATAGGTAAGCGTGCAAGGCGTTCTCTGAATATTTATCAGAAACATCGTAACAATAAATACAAAAATCACACCCGAACCATGATTAGAAACTGTTGAAATATTTAATTTCGTGAGGTCGAATCACAACTCCACAACTCCAGTACGACACCGAAAAAAAAGACTAGCCCACGTAAAAAAAACATGTAATTAAACAGTAAAATGCTCTACTTCTACCAGAATTTAAGAGACCGCGGCAAAGGACCAATCAATCGAGTAAATGAACTAGCGACGAAATAGCTACAGAGATAAGCACAAAGCGTAATTTGTAACAATGGTAATAGATAGATCATCAAACAATAGACTGTTACTCTGATTTGTCTGATCAGGAGTTTTCTGTTAATTCCCTTTGAATTTTCTTTCATTTGATTTCTTGCCATTCGATCGAATTTGTCTTCTTTTGATATGGAAAATACATGTGCTTAGAACCGTGGCTTAGAATAACAGGTTATCAAAGCATCAACGCATTATTTCCTTCCTTATTCTGGTTGCATAATCACTCCAAGCGCAACAGTTTGGGAACTAAGAAGGGTAGAAAGTATTCTTCCTAATTCAGATTCAGTTTGGACGAGCGAGCAAGAGCACGGCTCTTAAGCGGGAGGCGCGGGTTCGATACTCACTGGAAGCACAATATTTACTTTAGAATTTGTGCTAAATGGCCGCTGAAACTCGGTGAAGGAAAACATCGTGAGGAAACCCACTTCCAAGCCGGTTGGTCACCGTGGAAGTGTATGACTAAAATGCTCTCATATCATGTAAATGAAAAAGGCCTATACCCAGCAGTGGGGCGAATAAAATGGCTGCAAAAGAAGAAAAGAAGATTCTTCCTAATCTCATATTTCATTAAAGTTTTTTTTTAATAGATATTATTGTAATAAGTATATTTTTTTCAATAATTAGTCATTGTTCTTATTAGTCCTTACCCTCGTGGACATTTTACTTACGAAAAATATTAACGATTCACACTATAAAATTGTTTTATATTATGCTCTAGCAGTAACAATTTTTTTTTATTAAAATGGCTGTAACCATACAATGGTAACAAGAAAAAACATTCTTTTTTTTAAATAAATTTCAAGGAAAATTTTATTTCATATTTTTAAGTTCTACTCTTTATTTCAAATTCCACAAGTAATCAAAACCTGCTGTACGCGAAGAAGAACTTATTGAATACTCCTGTATAGGTTTACAGTCACCATACTAGCTATCCCATGAACATTCAAAGACGAATCCATCGACTTAAAAAGTTCGCTTCCAAAAGCTTAAAGATTTATAATAAACTACCATTAGAAATTCGCAATTTACACGACAAAGACTTCGAGGACAAAATGAAAAATATGCTTGTTTAAAAAAATATTATTATTTCTCGGACACTATCTGTGACATTTTTTTCTAGTCACTCAGTAGTAATAATTTGTTTTTCTTCTTAATTAAGTAAGTTGATATTTTTTTCTGTATTTTTGTCTTTGTTATCTCTGTAGATGTAAGATTGAGCGTTTTCATATTCGTTTTGACTGTTAATAAATACTTTAATTTTTTACAATTTTTATGTATAGTTGACGTTTTATTACATGTTTAGAATTTTTGACATCTAGTCGTAATTTTAGTAAGAGTACCTTTTAGTTTGACTTCTTAAATTTCTTCAATTATTTTGGCCTATTTTTGTTTTTGTATGATATTTTTATTTTCTTTGATTATTGATTGATTCATATTTAATTTGTTTAGTTGTAAATGTTGACCAATGTTATTTACTCAATTATCTTATTGTATTTTTATTAACTGACAATTAAATTGATTTAATTAACTGACAATTCAATTATTGTAAATTTATTTATTTCAAAATTCATTTTAGGTTTTTGACATGGTGTGTATATTAGCAATGAGTTAGTAATAATTGCACAAGTTTTGTTGCCATTCATGAGAATGAGACTAGTTTTCAACAATTCCATAGTGGGAATCCGTTACATTTTTAAGGACCGTAAGGACTATTACGTCTTACTTCATGCATGATAGCGTGACGACTACGTATCATAATAGCTTAATGAATGTGTCTACGGGAATATTTGAGTAGCTTCACTTTTATATTCAATTATTCTATTAGACGTAGGGTGAGAATGCATCGCTACATCATAGGCTACATCGTAAATATTCCGTCAGTGAGAATATATTTACAATTACTTTAAGGGGTCGCCAAACAATAAAATTTAAAAACAATATTTTAAATAAATAGATACCTAATTAAATACATTTTTAAATTTTCAAGCTCAATATGAAGCTTGGCAGCTTGACATGGTATTTGCAGACATATGTACAGACCCAATTAGACATGGGCATTGTCAGAATACGCCTTAACTTTTGTTTGGTAGGCACTAGCTATAGTCGATCTTTCTTTCAACAGTATTGTTAAGGTGAATTAACCCTGGTGAATTAAGTCAACTCCAGGCAAAATATGTGTTTTTGGTTTACACTTACCGAACTTCTCTGTTCTCCCGGAGAGGTGTGTCCGTATTGTAGGAATGTCTACTTAATATGGGTGAATTCTTATCCCTACCTCCTCATTCTCTTTTCCATCGCTTTACTAGTGTTATTTCAACTGGATTTAGACAATATAAAATGTAGTGCTCTCTCTACCATATTCTTCCTTTTACATCCTGTTGCCTCAATGCAGGGGACAGGTTCTGGTTATTAATCCGAGAGGTGTTTTAGTCATACACTCTTACGGTGGCCAACCGGTACTACCGAATGAATACTGTATAATGAATTGTACGTATTTTGATTAAAAATTGTTCGCCGGAAAATTATGTGGGAGTCGTCAAAAAGATTCAATCATTCCATAATGATCTTATACCCTGACGAAGAAAGAAATCACTTCAGGGGCAGAGGCAGTGATATGTAATAAATATCTGGGGGTCTACCGTGGTATTATCACATGAGCGAGTGAAGAGAAATCGCCACGATTTCAACCAATCAGACAGGCGGTGTCGAGTGATCTCAAGTGCGTTAACGCATACGATTGGCTGAAATATCTTCCTTCACTCGCTCGAGTGATATTATGCCGGTAGTAGGCCAGTTCATACATAATGCGTGTGGCATGGAGTGAGTCGAGAGGCCAGTAAAGGCTCAGCAAAGAGGCTCTTGTGAAGGAAGTTTCCGGGCGAGCGGTTCCAGCTCAGTACCTTGGCGTTGCGTTCCAAGTTAAATTCATTATTATCTCAAACTAAATAAATGTTTTTTTCTTAATGTAATCCTATCTTTTATGTCGACTGTTGTGTGTTTTAACTCTGATCTAAAAAAATTAAGCCGCATGGATGACGGCCGTTCGAGCACGCGCGTCCTACACTGGCGACCTTGGACAGGTAAGCGAAATGTGCGAAGACCACCCGCCAGGTGGGACGACGACATCCGGCACGTCGCGGGCAAACAATGGATTCGTCCTGCCGTGTGCCGGGAGGGTTGGAAACAAATTGGAGGGCGTATGTCCAGCAGTGTACGGTAAAACGATGAGGATTATGATGATGAAACTTAATAAAGAGAAGTATTAAAATTTTCTCAATGATAATTTTAAACGCGGTCCAATGACTATATTATATAAATGCTACAAACAATACGATACTTTTCCAAAAGCAATGTTTTCCTAGCAGTTCAAACCAAAACTATCTCACTCACATTAGGGGTAAAGTCGATATTCGTATATGAGTGAAAATATGTCGCTCCATCGTTAAAAAGCTACCGCTAAGTTTTAGAAAATAACGCCGGTCCTGGCCTGGCCTGGCCGGTGCTACGCTGTCCACTAAAATATCTTGCAACCTAGAAACGGGGCTCCCCCGCGCCGCTGCCGCCTCCGCGCCGCCGTTCGCCCATCGTACTGTCACATTTTGGACAAAGATAGGCACATTTTTGAATTTGGTGTTTTTTATGGCTTAGCGAGACACTTGACGCCTACGGCTTGGTTTCTTGTGTCGACGACGACGCCCAATAGCATTCGGTTAAATTCTTGCTATTGCTACACCTTTTTTCTTGGGAGATTTATGGAGGTGTTAACGAAAATTTGGGAAGTGCTAAGCTTATAATTGTGTCATATAGTCAAATCAAATCTTTCAGCGATAAAAAATAGGTTGAATACAGCCTTTGTCGCACCGTTAAACAAAAATATAATGCAATATGAAACTTTCATGCCCTAATTAATTACATTTTCCATCTTATTTGATAAATACTCGAAGCCGCGGTGCTAGGGTCTTCTTAATACGGGGAATTGCTACTGAGATTCAGAGTTGTAACGCAGCGAGCGTACTCGGAACACTTCGTGTCGGGTCTCCAGTGGATCTGCATGAGATTTATACGTTAGTAAGCAATTTTCTTAGTTAGGTTTATTTAATTAGGTTATTATGAAATAATAAAGTGGCGCTTTTAATATATTTCATAAATGAATCCCAAATTATATGTTAACTAAACAAATAAATGCTGAATACAAAATTAATAAATATTAATCAAAATAAAACAATGAATACATCACAGCTTGATTGTGTAAACATTTAAAACGATTGAGTAAATATTAATGTCATTGCGAGAGTCTTTATAATAAATAAAATAAATATAGACTTTTCTGCTTAGCAGAAGGCGGACTTATTGCCGGAGGCAATCTCTTCCAGTCAAC